>JAIFOV010000563.1:0-102856 GCA_020654155.1 Novius pumilus
GTAACAACAATACTGGGAAACTCGTTCCAGTGTTGGTCTAAAATTTTTTTAAATTACTGCGTTTTCGTTTACATTCATATTTCGGACAGGTATTTTTTTCTTATTTGGAATTGCTATGGTACTTGCGATGAATACCCCGTTTGCAATCTCGCTAGCTTGGACAACGCAGTCTTCTGTCTCTTTCACCGAAATGTAGTTAATGACTTCACATCTAGGGGGAATTGTTAAGCAATCGTTATATTTTGATTCTAGAGGTACAGCGTATTTACTACCTCCCTTGGAGAAAGAAAATACACATTTCTCGTAATTAACAACCGCATCGTTATTCATGAGGAAATGTGACCCTAATACACCGTTCAATCCACTGTCAAGATCAGGTAAAATATGAAATCGATGTGTCACGCTACTCTGACTTAGGTTAAAGAAAATATTTGTTGTTCCTAATGAATGTGTTGAGCCGGCAATGCCGTGCACCGGTATTTTGTTTGTGGTGTCGATAGAATACTTATCTATTGCGAATAAACATGAACTGAATATAACACATAATGATGCCCCCGTGTCTACTAGAAATTTTAATTTCTCTGCCTGTACATTAATAGTTACGAAACTAAGTCCATTCATCTCAATTATCATAGCATCGCTTTTTCGGAATTTTTTCTAGGCACGAAAAAACATCTTGTTCCTGTCACCTTCCGATTCACCCTCAGGATGTCTGAAGTACCGATTAGACAATTCACGCCTCCTACGGCTGAAATGACTTTCGCCACCGTTTGCCCGGGGGCCTGTCGAGGGTTGATAAAACTCTCTCTGAAAATTACGACCGTTCCCCTTACGACTATCATTAAAACCACCCGCTCTATCACGCATGTACAACATTGGGTTTGAACCAGGAATTTTTGCTAACTCTTCCTCCTTGGCCGCGCGTATGGCGTCCTTTAGCTTGGAAAAGTTCCTAGACTTTATGATCACTTGCAGATCGCGATCGCCCAATCCAGTAGCAAATGAATGGACAGCAATTTTTTCATTCATATTTGCCATGTTCTGAGCTGGACACGTGGTAACATTTATTTCATCCTCCTGCGCCAGAGTCAAGTTTGTCATTAGCATCTCTATTGACTTCCCAAAATCTTCAATTCATCGGTTTTTTTGATACGCACTGTGAGCTTGGCTGACAAAGCTGAAATAGATGCTCTGGTGAGCATATTTTCCTTCATATCTCTAATGAGATCTTGGCTTGTCGTATAACTCTGAGCTACTCTGATATCCTATCGCAGATACAGCGACATATGATACCTCATTGGAAAGGCCCTATTAGTGCCCTCACCACGGTACAACTATGGTCACCATAATACAATTATTAGAGATTCTTAGCTCCTACTGCAAATACAGCGACAGCTACAGAGACGTATGATACCTCATTGGAAAGGCCTTTTCAGTGCCCTCACAACGGTGTACCAACGCTCACCATTCGAAATTATTAGAGATTCCTCGCTCCTATTGCAAACACAAAGCGACAGTTGAAGCGACGTATAATACCGCATTGCTATGGCTTTTTCAGTGTCCGCACAAAGGTGGATCAACCGTTAACATAACACGATTATTAGAGATTTTATGATCGATCGTTCAAAATCCACAAGAAATGAACACAGATCATTCTTCGTTTCTATCGCAGATGAAGCGACGTATCATACCTCATTGGAAAGGCCTTTTCAGTGCCCCGTGTAGCATCGGTTACTATAGAATGATTTTTAGAGATTGTCTGCATTTTAAGTTTATTATATACTAGTATTCCCTGTCTAAATCTAAGTAGTCTGATAGTTTTAGTAAATTTGTTAGGAATAACTAGTTGGCTGTTGTACGTTGTCAAAAATAATATAAAGTTCTCAAATCGTATTGAATATAGCTTGTAAAATAGCTCTTTAGCTCTACACCATTTGCTGAGTAAAACATAACCACCAACCTAAAACGAATACGCGGCTTGTGAAGTCAATCCGCGTGGATCAACCGATTTCTTCGGTGGACATCGAAGAATAGTCGATCCATCCCAAACATATGGTCCTTCGAGCCGGATAAATCAGTGCAAGAATCAATTTTAGAGTTATGTACACATCATCGAATTGAAGAAATCGTGAAATCGTGACGCAGCCGGAAATCACTGCAGAACCACAAAACATCAAAAATTCTTGCCTCGAGGAAGCTTTCCGAAATAGTTAGTCTTTGTTTTGGCCTACGAGTGGAAACAATCTACAAAGACAAAATACGAAACTGAAGTTAACGATCACCCATCCACTGCTGTTTCGAAGCAAACGTACGTAATTCGTTAATTCATTACAAATCCATCAATTATCAATTTCCCAAATATCACATTCATAAGTCAATAATATTTACAAAATTATGAATCACGAAGAATTAGAATCATTAAAGAGGAAACGTGCAGTAATCAAAACTAAATTGACTAAATTCGAAACTTTCATCAATGATACCAAAAATTCAAGCAGTTTTGGAGATATAAAACTACGCGTCAAAAATTAGAAGAAAATCAATTGCTCGAGAAATTTGAAGAAATACAAGAAAAAATAAATTCAGATGACGCTTCAGAGTTTGATGAGTTTGAAAAGAAATATTATCATTTACTGGGACGTGCAGAAGACTTGTTAGATCAAAAGAATAATGCCGTTAGTCAACAAAGCGCGATTACAAATACAGGAAGTTTCGCAGCTGAAAACGTAAAATTACCAAGCTTAGAATTGGCCACATTTGACGGAAATCTTAATAATTGGTTAGATTTTCGTAATCAATTCAAATCGGCAGTTCATGATAATAATAATCTTTCGGGAGTACAAAAATTACAATATCTACGTTCCTGCCTCAAAAACGAGGCACATCGGGTTATTAGCGCTCTAGAATTTTCAAACGAAAACTACAAAATAGCATGGGATGCATTAATAGAACGGTATGAAAACAATCGGCTGATTATACAAAATCATATGAAGGCATTTATGGAATTGCCACCTACAAAAAGAGTCGTCGCTAGAATTACGAAAATTAATTGATACAATAAGATCACACTTACGCGCACTCAAATCGCTGGGTGAACCAATAGATGCTTGGGACACCATTCTAATTTATATAATAACTTCCAAATTAACTAGAACAACTCACAAAGAATGGGAAAATTCGATCACTGGCCGAAACATGCCAAAACTAGATAAGCTTTTCTCATTTTTAGAAGATCACTGCCAAATCTTAGAAGTAACGGCCACAAATTTGAATGCTAAATCATCCTATTACCCAAATTCCTCGAATAATAGCTTTCAAAAACGTCAGGCATTTGCTACCACGCGTCTAGAAGAAACTTGTCCCATTTGTCAAGAAAAACATTTCTTACGTCAATGCGAATCGTTCTTGAAATTGACTGTAAGAGATCGAGCAGAATTGATTAAGAAAAATCGCCTTTGTTTCAACTGTTTCAAAT
Source organism: Novius pumilus (assembly GCA_020654155.1). Lineage (NCBI taxonomy): Eukaryota > Metazoa > Arthropoda > Insecta > Coleoptera > Coccinellidae > Novius > Novius pumilus. The sequence goes on from JAIFOV010000563.1 coordinate 3,476, forward strand.
CGGGCCATCATAACAAAGAATGCAAGAGATCGAATTGTAGGAAGTGCGGCAGAAAACACGATACTCTTTTGCATTACGACGTAAAACGGGAAATTTCGAATAGTCAAGAGATTTCAAATAATGCGCCCAAATGCACACCTGGCGGATCCCAAGTTTTATGTTCCTTTATAAAATCACAAACGTTGCTTTCTACAGCAATAGTAAATTTCAGATCATACGACGGGAAATTAATCTCGGCGCGCGTCCTGTTAGACAACGGATCGCAATCACACTTCATAACAAAAAGATTTGCGGGAAAATTGCAATTGCCATTTAGACAAGTGAATATTCCAATTTCCAGTTTGAGTTCAGTTGAGACAAGAGTACGTCATTCAATTAAAGCGGAATTATATTCAACCCAAGGAAATTATAAATCAGTAGTAGAATTACTCGTAATTGAAAAAATTTGCGACCGCATACCCAACGAATTTGTCAATCGCCATTCACTAAACATTCCATCGCATTTAAAACTGGCTGATCCCGAATTTGAAAAATTGCGAGAAATCGACGCTCTACTAGGAGTAGAATTATTTTATGATCTACTATGCGTAGGACAAATCAAACTAAATGATAAAGGGGCAAAAATGCAAAAAACTAAGTTAGGGTGGATTATTGCAGGACGAGTGGAAATGCATTCGAAACCAGCTACCGTGAAGAAATGTTTATTAACCACAGATTCGGTTCAAAAATATTTGACGAAATTTTGGTCAGTTGAAGAACTTGAAGATCGTACTTTTTAAGCGAGGAAGAAGCCAAGGCTGAAACATTTTTTCGAGAAAACACGAAACGAGATCTCGTATCTGGACGATATATCACGCGTTTACCTTTTAACGATAACATTCATAAATTAGGAGAGTCCTGCAAATTCGCCGAAAAACAGTTTCTTTCTCTAGAAAAAGATTGAATAAAAATTGTTCTCTGAAGACAGAATACGTTGCAAACATGCGAGAAGCTATTGCGTTAAAACATATGGTCGAAATCTCAAAGCACAACATTCCCGCTGAACATTGTTTTCTCCAACAACATCCTGTGATAAAAACTCTAGCTCTACCACTAAAGTTCGAATTGTGATAAACGCCTCCGCCAAAACCAGCACTGGCGTTTCTTTGAATCAATGCTTAAACGTCGGTCCTGTAGTTCAGAGCAGTAGTTTTGATGTCATGCTCCGATTTCGAGTACATCAAATTGTTATGTTAGCGGACATCGAAAAATGTATAAACAGATACTGTTAGATGATCGTGATGCCTTTTACCAACTCGTTTTTGGCGCGAAAATATGAATGATACTCTCCGAATATATAAAATGCCCGTAGTGATGTTTGGCACTTCTTCGGCCGCACATTCTGCCACAAGCACCTTAAATAAATTAGCTAAAGATGAAGAAAACAATTATCCTATGGCTAGTGTTGTTTTACGCAGAGATTGTTACGTCGACGATGTTATTACAGGTACAGATGACGTAACTGATGCCTGTAAGCTCCGCGAAGAATTGATCAGTCTAACAAAATCAGGGGTTTTAAATTACGTAAATGGATTTCAAACGATAATTCTGTAATGAAAACTATAAAGTCCGATACTCCAGTCGAAATAATTAAAGAAGAGGACGCAAGCACAAAAGCACTTGGAATCCGATGGGATCCAAGATGCGATCAAATACTTTATAAATTTTCTTCAGAAGAATTTGATAAGAATGTAACAAAAGGGGTGTTTTGTCGAACATAGCTAGATTATATGATCCGATGGGATTATTAGGACCAGTGGTAGTGAAAGCAAAATTAATAATGCAAGAATTATGGAAGTGCAATATTACGTGGGACGAATCTTTACCTTTGGAATTACATACATCATGGATCGAACTATATACACAATTAGATAGTCTGAACAAAATCAATTTCGAACGTAAAGTTATCATCAAAGACGCAAAACGACTGGAGCTTCACGGGTTTTGCGATGCGAGTGAAAGGGCATACGGTGCATGTATATACATTCGCTCTGTTGATGCCGATAAAAATATTTTCGTTAACCTGTTATGTTCAAAGAATCGAGTTGCTCCATTAAAAACAATTACCATCCTAAGCTAGAATTGTGCGCTGCCCTTCTGCTCGCCCGCTTGGTCAAAATAGTTTTAAACGCATTCGGCAAAACTATTGATAGAATTTGTTTATGGTCGGATTCTTCTATCGTACTTCAATGGGTAATTACACATCCCAGCACTTTGAAAACCTTCGTAGCAAATCGTGTGGCTGAGATAAATGAATTAACTTCTTCCATGTTTTGGAAACACGTTCCTTCTGAGGAAAACATGGCAGACATTTTGTCTCGCGGCCAATCACCAAATGAATTATTGCAAAACAAAAAATGGACTACGGGCCCTGATTGGCTTCATAAGAACGAATTGTTCTGGCCTGTCGAAACGACAAATAAAGTTCCTATGATCGAACTTAAAACAGTGAAGATTTTCCATACAAGGATAGCCGAGAAGCATTTTTTGAAAATTATTCTGATTTCTCTAAACTACAAAGAATCGTTGCCTATTTGCTTAGATTTGTCGAAGGTTGCCGTAAAGTAAAAGACAAAACTTATGGAAATTAACAATTATGAAATGGATAATGCTAAAAGTGTAATAATAAAGGTAGTTCAAAGGAAACATTTCCAAAAACTATTGACTCACTTTCAAGCAATAAAGGGCTTCCCAATAAAGATAATCTAACCGCATTAAATCCATTTTTAGACGAATTAGGATTCCTTCGCGTGGGTGGTAGATTAAGATGTTCAGAATTAACGTATTTCGCGAAACATCCCATACTTTTGCCAAAGAATGAACATACAACCGAATTAATTATTCGTCAAGTTCATGAATCAAACTATCACTGTGGCGCTCACGCTACTCTAAATGCTGTCAGATTAAAGTATTGGCCCTTAAACGGCAAAGTTCTGACAAAGAATATAATTCGTCGTTGTGTTAAATGTTGTCGATTTACACCGTCAAAATCTCCTTATTATATGGGAGACCTACCGCGCGATAGGATAACACCTTCTAGACCTTTCTTACATACAGGAGTTGATTATTGCGGACCTTTTCATATCAAGGAAAAGAAATTGAGAAATCGTGGAACGGCGAAGGTTTATGCTTGCATATTTACATGTTTTTCGACAAAAGCCGTTCACATCGAATTAGTTACGGATTTGACAACAGAATCCTTTATTGGCGGTCTTAATAGATTTTTTGCACGTCGTGGATTATCAAATAAATTGTATTCCGATAATGCCACCAATTTTATAGGAGCTAAGAATCGAATGGAATTTGTAAACAATTATTTGTCGTTCAAGGAAAACAACATGTTTCAGGATTATCTTTTAAATAAAAATATCGAATGGCACTTCTCTCCCCCTAACTCTCCCCATTTTGGTGGGCTATGGGAGGCTGCCGTAAAATCGTTCAAAAAACATTTTTACAATGCAGTAGGAGACAGGTTGTATACATATGAAGAATTATTGACTTATGTATGTGAAATCGAAGCCATCCTAAACTCCCGACCCATCACTCCCGTTTCCGAAGATCCCAACGATTTGCGTGCTCTGAGTCCCGCTCATTTCCTAATTGGATCTGAATTAACGAGCTTGCCCGAGATTCCTTTGGCCGAAGTTGCTGAAAATCGATTATCTAATTGGGAATCCGTGCAAAGGGCCAAGCAGTACTTTTGGCGTCGGTGGTCGGTTGAGTACCTTAATCATCTTCATGTGCGCTCCAAATGGCAAACGAAAAACATTGCTAATGTTAAAGTTGGGACCATGGTGACTATCCGAGAAGATAATGTGGCACCGCGTCATTGGAAATTGGGAGAGTTATAAACGTTTTCCCTGGAAAAGACGGCTTTGTTCGCGTAGTGGAAGTGAAAACTATATCGGGTGTATTGAAACGAAGTGTTACCAGAGTGGCAATGTTACCGATTGAATAATCGTATAATCGTGTCTCTTTTATGTTAAAAAAAAAAAAAAAAAAAAAAAAAACAACATTGAAATGATTGAATAATGTTTTGTATTTGCCTTTATGAATCTGTCAGAAAGATCAATTCAGCTTTCACATTAAGCTATTTGTTTGTAATTTGTGTCAATAATATTATCTTTTTATTTAAGCCATCTTAAGTTAATTGTTTTATTTGTTGAACATGTTCGTTCAAGGCGGGAGTATGTCTGCATTTTAAGTTTATTATATACTAGTATTCCCTGTCTAAATCTAAGTAGTCTGATAGTTTTAGTAAATTTGTTAGGAAATAACTAGTTGGCTGTTGTACGTTGTCAAAAATAATATAAAGTTCTCAAATCGTATTGAATATAGCTTGTAAAATAGCTCTTTAGCTCTACACCATTTGCTGAGTAAAACATAACCACCAACCTAAAACGAATACGCGGCTTGTGAAGTCAATCCGCGTGGATCAACTCGATTTCTTCGGTGGACATCGAAGAATAGTCGATCCATCCCAAACAGAGATTCTATGATCGGTCATTCAAGATGCACAAAATAGAAAATAGCTGTTTCTTTGTTCTTATCGTAGATTCAGCGACGTATGATATCTCATTGGAAAGGAATTTTCAATACACGCACAACGATGTACCAACGGTCACCACAACATAATTATTAGAGATTCTCCGCTCCTATTGCAAATACAGCGACAGTTACATCAACGTATGACACCTCATTGGTAAGGCCTTTTAAGTGCCCTCACAAAGGTGGATCATCGGTTACCATAACACGATTATCAGAGATTTTATGATCGATCGTTTGAAGTCTATATGGTCCATAATTGGAAAGGTATTTCAGTACCTGCACAACGGTGTGTCCAAGGTTAACATAGCACAATTATTAGAGATTAGAGAGTCGGTCGTTCAAAATGCACCAACATTCTTCCTTCGTTTCTATCGAAGATTCAGCGATATATGATACCTTATTGGAAAGGCCTTTTCAGTGCCCTCACGTCGAAGTACCAACGGTCACCATAACACAATTATTAGAAATTCTTCGCTCCTATTGCAAATACAGCCACAGCTACAGCGACATATGATACCTCATTGGTAAGACGTTTTAAGTGCCCTCACAAAGATGGACCATCGGTTACTATAACACGATTATTAGAGATTTCATGATCGATCGTTCAAAATCCACAAAGAATGAAAACAGGTGTTCCTTCGGTACTCTCGCAGATCCAGCAACGTGTGATACCTCATTGGAAAGGTTTTTTCAGTGCCCGCACAACGGTGTATCCAAGGTTAACATAGCACAATTATTAGAGATTCTATAACCGGTCGTTCAAAATGCACAAAAAATGAAAACAGCTGTTTCTTGTTTCCTATCGAAGATACAGCGACATATGATACCTCATTGAGAAGACCTTTTCAGTGCTCGCATGTCGGTGTACCAACGGTCACCATAACACAATTATTAGAAATTTATCGCTCCTATTGCAAATACAGCGACGTATGATACCTCATTGGAAAGGACTGTTCAGTACCCGCACAACGGTATATCAGAGGGAACCATAGCACGATTGAAAGCGATTCTATGATCGGTCGTTCAAAATGCACAAAAAAATGAAAACAGCTGTTTCGTCGTTCCTATCGCAGATACTGCAACGTGTGATACCTCATTGGAACTGCCTTTTCAGTGCCCGCATAACATTGTATCAACGGTTGCCATCACACGATTATTAGAGATTTTATGATCAGTCTGTCAAAATGCACAAAAAATGAAAACCGCTGTTTCTTGATTCCTATCGCAGATACAGCAAAGTATGATACCTCATTGGAAAGGACATTTCAGTACCCGCATAACGGTGTATTAATGGTTACCATAACACGATTATAAGAGATTTTATGATCTATCGTTCAAAATCCACAAAAAATGAAAACAACTCTTTCGTCGTTCCTATCGCAGACACTGCGACGTATGAAAGCTCATTGGAAAGGCCTTCTCAGTGCTCGCACAACGGAGTATCAACTGATACCATAGCACGATTATAAGAGATTTTATGACCGGTCTTTCAAAATGCACAAAAAATGAAAACAGCTGTTTCTTCGTTCCTACCGCAGATACAGCGACATTTAATACCTCACTGGAAAGGCCTTTTCAGTTCTCGAACAGCGGTGTACCAACGGATACCATAGCACGATGATTATGGATTTTATGATCGGTCGTTCAAAATGCAAAAAAAATGAAAACAGCTGTTTCATCGTTCCTATCGCAGAGATAGCGAAGTTTGACACCTCATTGGAAAGGACTTTTCAGTAGCCGCACAACGGTGTATCAAACGTCACCATAGTACGATTATAAGAAATTCTATAATTGGTCGTGCAAAATGCACTTCTGCGGGGGTTTCAATAACTCCACTTTTCCAGGGTGAGCCGTAGGTTCCTCCAAGTTTGTTTCTACTGTCTTATTTAAGCCTGGTTTCGTATTTTTTCCGGATCTGGTTGTGACATACATGGATCCTTCTACTGTGTTTAACATGTCCTTCAGTTCCTGGAACTCTAGTTTTAACCTTGACAATGCGTCAGCAGTGACATTCTCGGTACCTTTCACGTAATGGATCGTGAAATCATATTCCTCCAACTGTAATCGGAATCTGCTGGACGGGTTAGTCATACCGAAAAGATAAACCAATGGCCGATGATCTGTTAGGATGCCAAACTTTTTACCATATAAATACGGTCGGAATTTTTGCACGGCCCACACGATAAAAATCAATTCCTTTTCTATCGTGGCATGATTTTTCTCCGCCTGGTTTAAAGCTCTACTAGCATAAGCAATAGGTCTGTCGTTAGCGTTTGGCAGAACTGCTCCAGCCGCATACCCGGACGCATCGGTCCGCAGCATAGAGGTATTCTGATCAAAAAAATCAGGAAAATCTAATACCGTTGTTTCGGTCAGGGCCATTTTGAGTTATTCGAATGCCGTTTGGCATCCGTTCGTCCAGTCAAACCTTACTCCTTTCCGAGTCATCTTGTTCAGTGGCGCCGCCATTTCAGCGAATCTCGGTATGAATTTCCGATATTAGTTTGCAAAGGCCACAAATCTCTTAGTTTCCTCTGAACTGGTTGGTACTGGATATTCTCCCATCACCTTTATTTTTCCGGGTCATGTGCGATACCCTCACTTGAAATAACATGGCCTAAATATAGTATTTGTTTCCTGAGAAGTTGACGTTTACTGGGGCTCAATTTTAAATTGACTTCCTTAATCAACCTAGTACTTTGATTAAATTTGTATAATGATTCTGCAAACTGTGGCCGAATACTATAAGGTCATCTAAATAAACAAAACAACTCTGATAGTTTAACCCAGACATCGCGACTGTCATTATTTTAGAGAAGGCGTTTGGTGATATGGAAAGTCCCATAGGCAACCTGGTCATCTGCCACATGCTCTCATCTGTAGTGAATGCGGTATATGGTCTGGATTGTTTTTCTAATTCAACCTGATAATACCCTGGATATAGATCCAAATGTGTGAAATACACTGCTCCCGACAAGGAATCCAGTATTTCCTCTATATTTGGTAATGGGAATTTCTCATTTTTTATGCGCTTGTCAAGTTGTCTGTAATCAATAACAACTCCCCATTTCTTGTTCCCACTATTATCAGCCTTTTTGGGTACAATCAACAAAGGAGCTGACCATTCTGAACTAGCTAGCTCTATGACCCCGTCCTGAAGCAGTTGGTCTATCTGTTTATGAATTTCCGACTTTTGCGAATGTGGTAATCGATAGGGTTTAGTATATGCAGGTAAAACATTGTTTTGCAGCTCAATCCAATGCTTAGAAACATTCGTAACGGTAAAACGATCGTTTTCGAGGTAGAACACGTCTGCATACTTTGCACAATTTTTCTCTATTGAATCTCGCTCATGTGCAATTAATCCGCCCAGCTTGGTTTGTTCTAATAATCTTTCAACGCGCTTAAGCGAATTCGGAACTTCCTCGAAATTGAAACAACAATACTGGGAAACTCGTTCCAGTGTTGGTCTAAAATTTTTTAAAATTACTGCGTTTTCGTTTACATTCATATTTCGGACAGGTATTTTTTTCTTATTTGGAATTGCTATGGTACTTGCGATGAATACCCCGTTTGCAATCTCGCTAGCTTGGACAACGCCGTCTTCTGTCTCTTTCACCGAAATGTAGTTAATGACTTCACATCTAGGGGGAATTGTTAAGCAATCGTTATATTTTGATACTAGTGGTACAGCGTATTCACTACCTCCCTTGGAGAAAGAAAATACACATTTCTCGTAATTAATAACCGCATCGTTATTCATGAGGAAATCTGACCCTAATACACCGTTCAATCCACTGTCAAGATCAGGTAAAATATGAAATCGATGTGTCACGCTACTCTGACCTAGGTTAAAGAAAATATTTGTTGTTCCTAATGAATGTGTAGCGCCACATTACATCAAGTAGGCTACTGGATTATGATATATAGAGCAGGCGAGGAATTAGCTTGAGTTCAGTTGTTCTCGCCTCATTACATCAAGTAGGCTACAGGATGGTGATATATAGAGCAGGCGAGGAGTTGGTTGGAGTTCAGTTGTTTGCTACACATCGTAGAGTGAAGATCGTTCTCGTATATCGTCATCCCCTCAAGGGTCAACGTTGTTTAGTTAGAATAAACAGTTCGTTCTAGTTTTCATTCGGTTATTTTTATATGAGGCATCTCGTGCCCATATAATTGGTGACTCCCGCACGTGTTTTGTTCATCGCCTGCGAACCACGCCGGACAGAATACGATTGCGTTTCAAACATCGCAACGATGCACAGCAACAATCCCAACCGCGCCAACAACAGCAGCAACAGCAACCACAAAAGCAGCAACAAGCATTGGCAAAAGCAACCACAACCGCAGCAACAGCACTGGCAGTAGCAACAGCAACCACAAAAGCAGCAACAAGCATTGGCAAAAGCAACCACAACCGCAGCAACAGCACTGGCAACAGCAACAGCAACCACAACAGCAGCAACAGCATTGGCAACAGCAACCAAAAAAAGCAGCAACAACAGCATTGGCAAAAGCAACCACAACCGCAGCAACAGCACTGGCAGCAGCAACAGCAACCACAAAAGCAGCAACAGCACTGGCAAAAGCAACCACAACCGCAGCAACAGCACTGGCAGCAGCAACAGCAACCACAAAAGCAGCAACAAGCATTGGCAAAAGCAACCACAACCGCAGCAACAGCACTGGCAGCAGCAACAGCAACCACAAAAGCAGCAACAGCACTGGCAAAAGCAACCACAACCGCAGCAACAGCACTGGCAACAGCAACAGCAACCACAACAGCAGCAACAGCATTGGCAACAGCAACCAAAAAAAGCAGCAACAACAACATTGGCAAAAGCAACCACAACCGCAGCAACAGCACTGGCAGCAGCAACAGCAACCACAAAAGCAGCAACAGCACTGGCAAAAGCAACCACAACCGCAGCAACAGCACTGGCAACAGCAACAGCAACCACAACAGCAGCAACAGCGCTGGCAACAACAACAATAGCAACGCTCCCAACCACAGCAGCAGCAGCAGTGGCAACAATCCCACCATCAACAGCAACATTCCCAACAAGCACGCCAACAAACGGTTTCTCAGCAGCCGAACATCCTGGTCCGAACGCAGAGCCGACAGACAGGACACGTAGCGGCAGGAGAGTCAGGTTCCCATCACACCTGGACAATTACATCACGACCAACGGTCTCCGGGGGGGCTGATGTAGCGCCACATTACATCAAGTAGGCTACTGGATTATGATATATAGAGCAGGCGAGGAATTAGCTGGAGTTCAGTTGTTCTCGCCTCATTACATCAAGTAGGCTACAGGATTGTGATATATAGAGCAGGCGAGGAGTTGGTTAGAGTTCAGTTGTTTGCTATACATCGTGGAGTGAAGATCGTTCTCGTGGATCGTCATCCCCTCAAGGGTCAACGTTGTTCAGTAAGAATAAACAGTTCGTTCTAGTTTTCATTCGGTTATTTTTATATGAGGCATCTCGTGCCCATAAATGTGTTGAGCCGGCAATGCCGTGCACCGGTATTTTGTTTGTGGTGTCGATAGAATACTTATCTATTGCGAATAAACATGAACTGAATATAACACATAATGATGCCCCCGTGTCTACTAGAAATTTTAATTTCTCTGCCTGTACATTAATAGTTACGAAACTAAGTCCATTCATCTCAATTATCATAGCATCGCTTTTTCGGAATTTTTTCTAGGCACGAAAAAACGTCTTGTTCCTGTCACCTTCCGATTCACCCTCAGGATGTCTGAAGTACCGATTAGACAATTCACGCCTCCTACGGCTGAAATGACTTTCGCCACCGTTTGCCCGGGGGCCTGTCGAGGGTTGATAAAACTCTCTCTGAAAATTACGACCGTTCCCCTTACGACTATCATTAAAACCACCCGCTCGATCACGCATGTACAACATTGGGTTTGAACCAGGATTTTTTGCTAACTCTTCCTCCTTGGCCGCGCGTATGGCGTCCTTTAGCTTGGAAAAGTTCCTAGACTTTATGATCACTTGCAGATCGCGATCGCCCAATCCAGTAGCGAATGAATGGACAGCAATTTTTTCATTCATATTTGCCATGTTCTGAGCTGGACACGTGGTCACATTAATTTCATCCACCTGCGCCAGAGTCAAGTTTGTCATTAGCATCTCTATTGACTTCCCAAAATCTTCAATTGATTTTTTTTTTTGATACGCACTGTGAGCTCGGCTGACAAAGCTGAAATAGATGCTCTGATGAGCATATTTTCCTTCCTATCTCTAATGAGATCTTGGCTTGTCGTATAACTCCGAGCTACTCTGATATCCTATCGCAGATACAGCGACATATGATACCTCATTGAAAGGCCCTATTAGTGCCCTCACAACGGTACAACCATGGTCACCATAACACAATTATTAGAGATTCTTAGCTCCTACTGCAAATACAGCGACAGCTACAGAGACGTATGATACCTCATTGGAAAGACCTTTTCAGTGCCCTCACAACGGTGTACCAACGGTCACCATTCGAAATTATTAGAGATTCCTCGCTCCTATTGCAAACACAAAGCGACAGTTGAAGCGACGTATAATAACGCATTGCTAAGGCTTTTTCAGTGTCCGCACAAAGGTGGATCAACCGTTAACATAACACGATTATTGGAGATTTTATGATCGATCGTTCAAAATCCACAAGAAATGAACACAGATCATTCTTCGTTCCTATCGCAGATGAAGCGACGTATCATACCTCATTGGAAAGGCCTTTTCAGTGCCCCGTGTATCATCGGTTACTATAGAATTATTTTTAGAGATTCTATGATCGGTCATTCAAGATGCACAAAATAGAAAATAGCTGTTTCTTTGTTCTTATAGTAGATTCAGCGACGTATGATACCTCATTGGAAAGGAATTTTCAATACACGCACAACGATGTACCAACGGTCACCACAACACAATTATTAGAGATTCTCCGCTCCTATTGCAAATAGAGCAACAGTTACATCAACGTATGACACCTCATTGGTAAGGCCTTTTCAGTGCCCTCACAAAGGTGGATCATCGGTTACCATAACACTATTATCAGAGATGAAAACAGCTGTTTCATCGTTCCTATCGCAGACATAGCAAAGTTTGACACCTCATTGGAAAGGACTTTTCAGTAGCCGCACAACGGTGTATCAAACGTCACCATAGTACGGTTATAAGAAATTCTATAATTGGTCGTGCAAAATGCACAAAAAATGAAAACCGCTCTTTCTTCGTTCCTATCGCAGATACAGCAAAATATGATACCTCATTCGAAAGGACTTTTCAGTACCCTCAAAACGGTGTATCAACGGCTACCATAGCACGATTATAAGAGATTCTATAATCGGTCGTTCAAAATGCACAAAAAATGAAAGCAGCTGTTTCTTTGTTCCTATCGCAGATACAGCGACATATGATACCTAATTGGAAAGGCTCTATTAATGCCTTCACAACAGTACTCTGACGGCCAACATAACACAATTTTTAGAGATTCTCCGCTCCTATTGCAAATAGAGCGACAGCTACAGAGACGTATGATACCTCATTGGAAATGCCTTTTCAGTGCCTTCACAACGGTGTATCGACGGTCACCATTCAAAGTTGTTAGAAATTCTTCGCTCCTATTGCAAATACAGCGACCGTTGAGGCGACGTATAATACTTCATTGGTAGGGCCTTTCCAGTGCCCGCACAAATGTGGATCAACGGTTAACATAGCACAGCTAGTAGAGATTTTATGATCGATCGCTCAAAATGCACAAAAAATGAAAACAGCTGTTTCTTCGTTCCTATCGCAGATACAGCGACATATGATGAAGGAATTGGAAAGGACTTTTCAGTGCCCGGACAAGGGTGGATCAGCGATTACCATAACACGATTATTAGAGATTTTATGTTCTATCGTTCAAAATCCATAAAAAATGAAAACAACTGTTTCGTCGTTCCTATCGCAGATACTGCGACGTGTGATACCTCTTTGGAAAGGCCTTCTCAGTGCTCGCACAACGGAGTATCCACTGAAGCCTTAGCACGATAATTATGGATTTTATGATCGGTCGTTCAAAATTCACAAAAGATGAAAACAGCTGTTTCTTTGTTCCTATCGCAGATACAGCTACATATGATACCTCATTGGAAAGGCCTTATTAGTGCCCTCACAAGGGTACACTAACGGTCACTATAACACAATTATTAGAAATTCTTAGCTCCTATTGCAAATACAGCGACAGCTACAGAGACGTATGATACCTCATTGGAAAGGCCTTTTCAGTGCCCTCACAACGGTGTACCAACGGTCACCATTCGAAATTATTAGAGCATCCTCGCTCCTATTGCAAACACAAAGCGACAGTTGAAGCGACGTATAATACCGCATTGCTATGGCCTTTTCAGTGTCCGCACAAAGGTGGATTAACTGTTAACATAACACGATTATAAGAGATTTTATGATCGATCGATCCACAAGAAATGAACACAGATCATTCTTCGTTCCTATCGCAGATGTAGCGACGTATCATACCTCATTGGAAAGGCCTTTTCAGTGCCCCGTGTATCATCGGTTACTATAGCATGATTATTAGATATTCTATGATCGGTCATTCAAGATGCACAAAATAGAAAATAGCTGTTTCTTCGTTCTTATCGCAGATACAGCGACGTATGACACATCATTGGAAAGGACTTTTCAATACACGCACAATGATGTACCAACGGTCACCATAACTCAATTATTAGAGATTCTCCGCTCCTATTGCAAATACAGCGACAGTTACATCAACGTATGACACCTCATTGGTAAGGCCTTTTCAGTGCCCTCACAAAGGTGGATCATCGGTTACCATAACACGATTATCAGAGATTTTATGGTCGATCGTTTGAAGTCTATATGGTCCATAATTGGAAAGGTATTTCAGTATCCGCACAACGGTTTGTCCAAGCTTAAATAGCACAATTATTACAGATTCTACAGTCGGTCGTTCAAAATGCACCAACATTCTTTCTTTGTTCTATCGCAGATTCAGCGATATATGTTACCTTATTGGAAAGGCCTTTTCAGTGCCCTCACGTCGGAGTACCAACGGTCACCATAACACAATTATTAGAAATTCTTCGCTCCTATTGCAAATACAGCCACAGCTACAGCGACATATGATACCCCATTGGTAAGACGTTTTAAGTGCCCTCACAAAGGTGGACCATCGGTTACTATAACACGATTATTAGAGATTTCATGATCGATCGTTCAAAATCCACAAAGAATGAAAACAGGTGTTCCTTCGGTACTCTCGCAGATCCAGCAACGTTTGATACCCCATTGGAAAGGTTTTTGCAGTGCCCGCACAACGGTGTATCGAAGGTTAACATAGCACAATTATTAGACATTCTATAATCGGTCGTTCAAAATGCACAAAAAAATAAAACAGCTGTTTCTTCTTTCCCATCGAAGATACAGCGACATATGATACCTCATTGAAAAGACCTTTTCAGTGCTCGCATGTCGGTGTACCAACGGTCACCATTACACAATCATTAGAAATTCTTCGCTTCTATTGCAAATACAGCGACGTATGATACCTCATTGGAAAGGACTGTTCAGTGCCCGCACAACGGTGTATCAAAGGGTACCATAGCACGATTGTAAGAGATTCTATGGTCGGTCGTTCAAAATGCACAAAAAAATGAAAACAGCTGTTTCGTCGTTCCTATCGCAGATACTGCAACGTATGATACCTCATTGGAACGACCTTTTCAGTGCCCGCACAACATTGTATCAACGGTTGCCATCACACGATTATTAGAGATTTTATGATCATCCTGTCAAATGGCACAAAAAATGAAAACAGCTGTTTCTTGGTTCCTATCGCAGATACAGCGAAGTTTTATACCTCATTGGAAAGGATATTTCAGTACCCGAATAACGGTATATCAATGGTTACCATAACACGATTATAAGAGATTCTTTGATCTATCGTTCAAAATCCACAAAAAATGAAAACAACTGCTTCGTCGTTCCTATCGCAGATCCTGCGACGTATGATAGCTCATTGGAAAGGCCTTCTCAGTGTTCGCACAACGGAATATCAACTGATACCAAAGCACGATTATTAGAGATTTTATGATCGGTCGTTCAAAATGCACAAAAAATGAAAACAGCTGTTTCATCGTTCCTATCGAAGACATAGCAACGTTTGACACCTCATTGGAAAGGACTTTTCAGTAGCCGCACAATGGTGTATCAAACGTCACCATAGTACGATTATAAGAAATTATTAAAGAGGAAACGTGCAGTAATCAAAACTAAATTGACTAAATTCGAAACTTTCATCAATGATACCAAAAATTCAAGCAGTTTTGGAGATATAAAACTACGCGTCAAAAAATTAGAAGAAAATCAATTGCTCGAGAAATTTGAAGAAATGCAAGAAAAAATAAATTCAGATGACGCTTCAGAGTTTGATGAGTTTGAAAGAAATATTATCATTTACTGGGACGTGCAGAAGACTTGTTAGATCAAAGAATAATGCCGTTAGTCAACAAAGCGCGATTACAAATACAGGAAGTTTCGCAGCTGAAAACGTAAAATTACCAAGCTTAGAATTGTACATTTGACGGAAATCTTAATAATTGGTTAGATTTTCGTAATCAATTCAAATCGGCAGTTCATGATAATAATAATCTTTCGGGAGTACAAAAATTACAATATCTACGTTCCTGCCTCAAAAAACGAGGCACATCGGGTTATTAGCGCTCTAGAATTTTCAAACGAAAACTACAAAATAGCATAGGATGCATTAATAGAACGGTATGAAAACAATCGGCTGATTATACAAAATCATATGAAGGCATTTATGGAATTGCCACCTACAAAAGAGTCGTCGCTAGAATTACGAAAATTAATTGATACAATAAGATCACACTTACGCGCACTCAAATCGCTGGGTGAACCAATAGATGCTTGGGACACCATTCTAATTTATATAATAACTTCCAAATTAACTAGAACAACTCACAAAGAATGGGAAAATTCGATCACTGGCGAAACATGCCAAACTAGATAAGCTTTTCTCATTTTAGAAGATCACTGCCAAATCTTAGAAGTAACGGCCACAAATTTGAATGCTAAATCATCCTATTACCCAAATTCCTCGAATAATAGCTTTCAAAACGTCAGGCATTTGCTACCACGCGTCTAGAAGAAACTTGTCCCATTTGTCAAGAAAAACATTTCTTACGTCAATGCGAATCGTTCTTGAAATTGACTGTAAGAGATCGAGCAAATTGATTAAGAAAAATCGCCTTTGTTTCAACTGTTTCAAATCGGGCCATCATAACAAAGAATGCAAGAGATCGAATTGTAGGAAGTGCGGCAGAAAACACGATACTCTTTTGCATTACGACGTAAAACGGGAAATTTCAGATAGTCAGAGATTTCAAATAATGCGCCCAAATGCACACCTGGCGGATCCCAAGTTTTATGTTCCTTTATAAAATCACAAACGTTGCTTTCTGCAATAGTAAATTTCAGATCATACGACGGGAAATTAATCTCGGCGCGCGTCCTGTTAGACAACGGATCGCAATCACACTTCATAACAAAAAGATTTGCGGGAAAATTGCAATTGCCATTTAGACAAGTGAATATTCCAATTTCCAGTTTGAGTTCAGTTGAGACAAAGAGTACGTCATTCAATTAAAGCGGAATTATATTCAACAAAGGAAATTATAAATCAGTAGTAGAATTACTCGTAATTGAAAAAATTTGCGACCGCATACAACGAATTTGTCAATCGCCATTCACTAAACATTCCATCGCATTTAAAACTGGCTGATCCTGAATTTGAAAAATTGCGAGAAATCGACGCTCTACTAGGAGTAGAATTATTTTATGATCTACTATGCGTAGGACAAATCAAACTAAATGATAAAGGGCAAAAATGCAAAAAACTAAGTTAGGGTGGATTATTGCAGGACGAGTGGAAATGCATTCGAAACCAGCTACCGTGAAGAAATGTTTATTAACCACAGATTCGGTTCAAAAATATTTGACGAAATTTTGGTCAGTTGAAGAACTTGAAGATCGTACTTTTTAAGCGAGGAAGAAGCCAAGGCTGAAACATTTTTCGAGAAAACACGAAACGAGATCTCGTATCTGGACGATATATCACGCGTTTACCTTTTAACGATAACATTCATAAATTAGGAGAGTCCTGCAAATTCGCGAAAAACAGTTTCTTTCTCTAGAAAAGATTGAATAAAAATTGTTCTCTGAAGACAGAGAATACGTTGCAAACATGCGAGAAGCTATTGCGTTAAAACATATGGTCGAAATCTCAAAGCACAACATTCCCGCGCTGAACATTGTTTTCTCCAACAACATCCTGTGATAAAACTCTAGCTCTACCACTAAAGTTCGAATTGTGATAAACGCCTCCGCCAAACCAGCACTGGCGTTTCTTTGAATCAATGCTTAAACGTCGGTCCTGTAGTTCAGAGCAGTAGTTTTGATGTCATGCTCGATTTCGAGTACATCAAATTGTTATGTTAGCGGACATCTCGGAAAAATGTATAAACAGATACTGTTAGATGATCGTGATGCCTTTTACCAACTCGTTTTTGGCGCGAAAATATGAATGATACTCCGAATATAAAATGCCCGTAGTGATGTTTGGCACTTCTTCGGCCTTACTGCACAAGCACCTTAAATAAATTAGCAAAGATGAAGAAAACAATTATCCTATGGCTAGTGTTGTTTTACGCAGAGTGTTACGTCGACGATGTTATTACAGGTACAGATGACGTAACTGATGCCTATAAGCTCCGCGAAGAATTGATCAGTCTAACAAAATCAGGGGTTTTAAATTACGTAAATGGATTTCAAACGATAATTCTGTAATGAAAACTATAAGTCCGATACTCCAGTCGAAATAATTAAAGAAGAGGACGCAAGCACAAAAGCACTTGGAATCCGATGGGATCCAAGATGCGATCAAATACTTTATAAATTTTCTTCAGAAGAATTTGATAAGAATGTAACAAAAGGGGTGTTTGTCGAACATAGCTGATTATATGATCCGATGGGATTATTAGGATGGTAGTGAAATAAAATTAATAATGCAAGAATTATGATGCAATATTACGTGGGACGAATCTTACCTTTGAATTACATACATCATGGATCGAACTATATACACAATTAGATAGTCTGAACAAAATCAATTTCGAACGTAAAGTTATCATCAAAGACGCAAAACGACTGGAGCTTCACGGGTTTGCGATGCGAGTGAAAGGCATACGGTGCATGTATATACATTCGCTCTGTTGATGCCGATAAAAAATATTTTGTTAACCTGTTATGTTCAAAGAATCGAGTTGCTCCATTAAAAATTATCCCTAAGCTAGAATTGTGCGCTGCCCTTCTGTCGCCCGCTTGGTCAAAATAGTTTTAAATGTTCAGCAAAACTATTGATAGAATTTGTTTATGGTCGATTCTTCTATCGTACTTCAATGATAATTACACATCCCAGCACTTTGAAAACCTTCGTAGCAAATCGTGGCTGAGATAAATGAATTAACTTCTTCCATGTTTTGGAAACACGTTCCTTCTGAGGAACATGGCGACATTTTGTCTCGCGGCCAATCACCATGAATTATTGCAAAACAAAAATGTGGACTACGGAGCTGATTGGCTTCAGAACGAATTGTTCTGGCCTGTCGAAACGACAAATAAAGTTCCTATGATCGAACTTAAACAGTGAAGATTTTCCATACAGGATAGTAGAAGCATTTTTTGAAAATTATTCTGATTTCTCTAAACTACAAAAATCGTTGCCTATTTGCTGATTTGTCGAAGGTTGTAAAGTAAATAAAAACTTATGATGTAATTATAAATGGATAATAATGCTAAAAGTGTAATAATAAGGTAGTTCAAAAAATTTCAAAACTATTGACTCACTTTCAAGCAATAAAGGCTTTAATAAAGATAATCTAACCGCATTAAATCCATTTTGACGAATTAGGATTCCTTCGTGGGTGGTAGATTAAGATGTTCAGAATTAACGTATTTCGCGAAACATCCATACTTTTGCCAAAGAATGAACATACAACCGAATTAATTATTCGTCAAGTTCATGAATCAAACTATCACTGTGCTCACGCTCTCAATGCTGTCAGATTAAAGTATTGGCATTAACGGCAAAGTTCTGACAAAAATATTCGTCGTTGTGTTAAATGTTGTCGATTTACACCGTCAAAATCTCATTATGGGAGACCTACCGCGCGATAGGATAACACCTTCTAGACCTTTCTTACATACAGGAGTTGATTATTGGACCTTTTCTATCAAGGAAAAGAAATTGAGAAATCGTGGAACGGCGAAGGTTTATGCTTGCATATTTACATGTTTTTCGACAAAGCCGTTCACATCGAATTAGTTACGGATTTGACAACAGAATCCTTTATTGGCGGTCTTAATAGATTTTTGCGTCGTGGATTATCAAATAAATTGTATTCCGATAATGCCACCAATTTTATAGGAGCTAAGAATCGAATGGAATTTGTAAACAATTATTTGTCGTTCAAGGAAAACAACATGTTTCAGGATTATCTTTTAAATAAAAATATCGAATGGCACTTCTCCCCTAACTCTCCCCATTTTGGTGGGCTATGGAGGCTGCCGTAAAATCGTTCAAAAAAATTTTACAATGCAGTAGGAGACAGGTTGTATACATATGAAGAATTATTGACTTATGTATGTGAAATCAAAGCCATCCTGAGATTCTATGATCGGTCATTCAAGATGCACAAAATAGAAAATAGCTGTTTCTTTGTTCTTATCGTAGATTCAGCGACGTATGATACCTCATTGGAAAGGAATTTTCAATACACGCACAACGATGTACCAACGGTCACCACAACATAATTATTAGAGATTCTCCGCTCCTATTGCAAATACAGCGACAGTTACATCAACGTATGACACCTCATTGGTAAGGCCTTTTAAGTGCCCTCACAAAGGTGGATCATCGGTTACCATAACACGATTATCAGAGATTTTATGATCGATCGTTTGAAGTCTATATGGTCCATAATTGGAAAGGTATTTCAGTACCCGCACAACGGTGTGTCCAAGGTTAACATAGCACAATTATTAGAGATTAGAGAGTCGGTCGTTCAAAATGCACCAACATTCTTCCTTCGTTTCTATCGAAGATTCAGCGATATATGATACCTTATTGAAAGGCCTTTTCAGTGCCCTCACGTCGAAGTACCAACGGTCACCATAACACAATTATTAGAAATTCTTCGCTCCTATTGCAAATACAGCCACAGCTACAGCGACATATGATACCTCATTGGTAAGACGTTTTAAGTGCCCTCACAAAGATGGACCATCGGTTACTATAACACGATTATTAGAGATTTCATGATCGATCGTTCAAAATCCACAAAGAATGAAAACAGGTGTTCCTTCGGTACTCTCGCAGATCCAGCAACGTGTGATACCTCATTGGAAAGGTTTTTTCAGTGCCCGCACAACGGTGTATCCAAGGTTAACATAGCACAATTATTAGAGATTCTATAACCGGTCGTTCAAAATGCACAAAAAATGAAAACAGCTGTTTCTTGTTTCCTATCGAAGATACAGCGACATATGATACCTCATTGAGAAGACCTTTTCAGTGCTCGCATGTCGGTGTACCAACGGTCACCATAACACAATTATTAGAAATTTATCGCTCCTATTGCAAATACAGCGACGTATGATACCTCATTGGAAAGGACTGTTCAGTACCCGCACAACGGTGTATCAGAGGGAACCATAGCACGATTGAAAGCGATTCTATGATCGGTCGTTCAAAATGCACAAAAAAATGAAAACAGCTGTTTCGTCGTTCCTATCGCAGATACTGCAACGTGTGATACCTCATTGGAACTGCCTTTTCAGTGCCCGCATAACATTGTATCAACGGTTGCCATCACACGATTATTAGAGATTTTATGATCAGTCTGTCAAAATGCACAAAAAATGAAAACCGCTGTTTCTTGATTCCTATCGCAGATACAGCAAAGTATGATACCTCATTGGAAAGGACATTTCAGTACCCGCATAACGGTGTATTAATGGTTACCATAACACGATTATAAGAGATTTTATGATCTATCGTTCAAAATCCACAAAAAATGAAAACAACTCTTTCGTCGTTCCTATCGCAGACACTGCGACGTATGAAAGCTCATTGGAAAGGCCTTCTCAGTGCTCGCACAACGGAGTATCAACTGATACCATAGCACGATTATAAGAGATTTTATGACCGGTCTTTCAAAATGCACAAAAAATGAAAACAGCTGTTTCTTCGTTCCTACCGCAGATACAGCGACATTTAATACCTCACTGGAAAGGCCTTTTCAGTTCTCGAACAGCGGTGTACCAACGGATACCATAGCACGATGATTATGGATTTTATGATCGGTCGTTCAAAATGCAAAAAAAATGAAAACAGCTGTTTCATCGTTCCTATCGCAGACATAGCGAAGTTTGACACCTCATTGGAAAGGACTTTTCAGTAGCCGCACAACGGTGTATCAAACGTCACCATAGTACGATTATAAGAAATTCTATAATTGGTCGTGCAAAATGCACTTCTGCGGGGGTTTCAATAACTCCACTTTTCCAGGGTGAGCCGTAGGTTCCTCCAAGTTTGTTTCTACTGTCTTATTTAAGCCTGGTTTCGTATTTTTTCCGGATCTGGTTGTGACATACATGGATCCTTCTACTGTGTTTAACATGTCCTTCAGTTCCTGGAACTCTAGTTTTAACCTTGACAATGCGTCAGCAGTGACATTCTCGGTACCTTTCACGTAATGGATCGTGAAATCATATTCCTCCAACTGTAATCGGAATCTGCTGGACGGGTTAGTCATACCGAAAAGATAAACCAATGGCCGATGATCTGTTAGGATGCCAAACTTTTTACCATATAAATACGGTCGGAATTTTTGCACGGCCCACACGATAAAAATCAATTCCTTTTCTATCGTGGCATGATTTTTCTCCGCCTGGTTTAAAGCTCTACTAGCATAAGCAATAGGTCTGTCGTTAGCGTTTGGCAGAACTGCTCCAGCCGCATACCCGGACGCATCGGTCCGCAGCATAGAGGTATTCTGATCAAAAAAATCAGGAAAATCTAATACCGTTGTTTCGGTCAGGGCCATTTTGAGTTATTCGAATGCCGTTTGGCATCCGTTCGTCCAGTCAAACCTTACTCCTTTCCGAGTCATCTTGTTCAGTGGCGCCGCCATTTCAGCGAATCTCGGTATGAATTTCCGATATTAGTTTGCAAAGGCCACAAATCTCTTAGTTTCCTCTGAACTGGTTGGTACTGGATATTCTCCCATCACCTTTATTTTTTCCGGGTCATGTGCGATACCCTCACTTGAAATAACATGGCCTAAATATAGTATTTGTTTCCTGAGAAGTTGACGTTTACTGGGGCTCAATTTTAAATTGACTTCCCTTAATCAACCTAGTACTTTGATTAAATTTGTATAATGATTCTGCAAACTGTGGCCGAATACTATAAGGTCATCTAAATAAACAAAACAACTCTGATAGTTTAACCCAGACATCGCGACTGTCATTATTTTAGAGAAGGCGTTTGGTGATATGGAAAGTCCCATAGGCAACCTGGTCATCTGCCACATGCTCTCATCTGTAGTGAATGCGGTATATGGTCTGGATTGTTTTTCTAATTCAACCTGATAATACCCTGGATATAGATCCAAATGTGTGAAATACACTGCTCCCGACAAGGAATCCAGTATTTCCTCTATATTTGGTAATGGGAATTTCTCATTTTTTATGCGCTTGTCAAGTTGTCTGTAATCAATAACAACTCCCCATTTCTTGTTCCCACTATTATCAGCCTTTTTGGGTACAATCAACAAAGGAGCTGACCATTCTGAACTAGCTAGCTCTATGACCCCGTCCTGAAGCAGTTGGTCTATCTGTTTATGAATTTCCGACTTTTGCGAATGTGGTAATCGATAGGGTTTAGTATATGCAGGTAAAACATTGTTTTGCAGCTCAATCCAATGCTTAGAAACATTCGTAACGGTAAAACGATCGTTTTCGAGGTAGAACACGTCTGCATACTTTGCACAATTTTTCTCTATTGAATCTCGCTCATGTGCAATTAATCCGCCCAGCTTGGTTTGTTCTAATAATCTTTCAACGCGCTTAAGCGAATTCGGAACTTCCTCGAAATTGAAACAACAATACTGGGAAACTCGTTCCAGTGTTGGTCTAAAATTTTAAAATTACTGCGTTTTCGTTTACATTCATATTTCGGACAGGTATTTTTTTCTTATTTGGAATTGCTATGGTACTTGCGATGAATACCCCGTTTGCAATCTCGCTAGCTTGGACAACGCCGTCTTCTGTCTCTTTCACCGAAATGTAGTTAATGACTTCACATCTAGGGGGAATTGTTAAGCAATCGTTATATTTTGATTCTAGTGGTACAGCGTATTCACTACCTCCCTTGGAGAAAGAAAATACACATTTCTCGTAATTAATAACCGCATCGTTATTCATGAGGAAATCTGACCCTAATACACCGTTCAATCCACTGTCAAGATCAGGTAAAATATGAAATCGATGTGTCACGCTACTCTGACCTAGGTTAAAGAAAATATTTGTTGTTCCTAATGAATGTGTAGCGCCACATTACATCAAGTAGGCTACTGGATTATGATATATAGAGCAGGCGAGGAATTAGCTTGAGTTCAGTTGTTCTCGCCTCATTACATCAAGTAGGCTACAGGATGGTGATATATAGAGCAGGCGAGGAGTTGGTTGGAGTTCAGTTGTTTGCTACACATCGTAGAGTGAAGATCGTTCTCGTATATCGTCATCCCCTCAAGGGTCAACGTTGTTTAGTTAGAATAAACAGTTCGTTCTAGTTTTCATTCGGTTATTTTTATATGAGGCATCTCGTGCCCATATAATTGGTGACTCCCGCACGTGTTTTGTTCATCGCCTGCGAACCACGCAGGACAGAATACGATTGCGTTTCAAACATCGCAACGATGCACAGCAACAATCCCAACCGCGCCAACAACAGCAGCAACAGCAACCACAAAAGCAGCAACAAGCATTGGCAAAAGCAACCACAACCGCAGCAACAGCACTGGCAGTAGCAACAGCAACCACAAAAGCAGCAACAAGCATTGGCAAAAGCAACCACAACCGCAGCAACAGCACTGGAAACAGCAACAGCAACCACAACAGCAGCAACAGCATTGGCAACAGCAACCAAAAAAAGCAGCAACAACAGCATTGGCAAAAGCAACCACAACCGCAGCAACAGCACTGGCAGCAGCAACAGCAACCACAAAAGCAGCAACAGCACTGGCAAAAGCAACCACAACCGCAGCAACAGCACTGGCAGCAGCAACAGCAACCACAAAAGCAGCAACAAGCATTGGCAAAAGCAACCACAACCGCAGCAACAGCACTGGCAGCAGCAACAGCAACCACAAAAGCAGCAACAGCACTGGCAAAAGCAACCACAACCGCAGCAACAGCACTGGCAACAGCAACAGCAACCACAACAGCAGCAACAGCATTGGCAACAGCAACCAAAAAGCAGCAACAACAACATTGGCAAAAGCAACCACAACCGCAGCAACAGCACTGGCAGCAGCAACAGCAACCACAAAAGCAGCAACAGCACTGGCAAAAGCAACCACAACCGCAGCAACAGCACTGGCAACAGCAACAGCAACCACACAGCAGCAACAGCGCTGGCAACAACAACAATAGCAACGCTCCCAACCACAGCAGCAGCAGCAGTGGCAACAATCCCACCATCAACAGCAACATTCCCAACAAGCACGCCAACAAACGGTTTCTCAGCAGCCGAACATCCTGGTCCGAACGCAGAGCCGACAGACAGGACACGTAGCGGCAGGAGAGTCAGGTTCCCATCACACCTGGACAATTACATCACGACCAACGGTCTCCGGGGGGGCTGATGTAGCGCCACATTACATCAAGTAGGCTACTGGATTATGATATATAGAGCAGGCGAGGAATTAGCTGGAGTTCAGTTGTTCTCGCCTCATTACATCAAGTAGGCTACAGGATTGTGATATATAGAGCAGGCGAGGAGTTGGTTAGAGTTCAGTTGTTTGCTATACATCGTGGAGTGAAGATCGTTCTCGTGTATCGTCATCCTCAAGGGTCAACGTTGTTCAGTAAGAATAAACAGTTCGTTCTAGTTTTCATTCGGTTATTTTTATATGAGGCATCTCGTGCCCATAAATGTGTTGAGCCGGCAATGCCGTGCACCGGTATTTTGTTTGTGGTGTCGATAGAATACTTATCTATTGCGAATAAACATGAACTGAATATAACACATAATGATGCCCCCGTGTCTACTAGAAATTTTAATTTCTCTGCCTGTACATTAATAGTTACAAAACTAAGTCCATTCATCTCAATTATCATAGCATCGCTTTTTCGGAATTTTTTCTAGGCACGAAAAAACGTCTTGTTCCTGTCACCTTCCGATTCACCCTCAGGATGTCTGAAGTACCGATTAGACAATTCACGCCTCCTACGGCTGAAATGACTTTCGCCACCGTTTGCCCGGGGGCCTGTCGAGGGTTGATAAAACTCTCTCTGAAAATTACGACCGTTCCCTTACGACTATCATTAAAACCACCCGCTCGATCACGCATGTACAACATTGGGTTTGAACCAGGATTTTTTGCTAACTCTTCCTCCTTGGCCGCGCGTATGGCGTCCTTTAGCTTGGAAAAGTTCCTAGACTTTATGATCACTTGCAGATCGCGATCGCCCAATCCAGTAGCGAATGAATGGACAGCAATTTTTTCATTCATATTTGCCATGTTCTGAGCTGGACACGTGGTCACATTAATTTCATCCACCTGCGCCAGAGTCAAGTTTGTCATTAGCATCTCTATTGACTTCCCAAAATCTTCAATTGATTTTTTTTTTTGATACGCACTGTGAGCTCGGCTGACAAAGCTGAAATAGATGCTCTGATGAGCATATTTTCCTTCCTATCTCTAATGAGATCTTGGCTTGTCGTATAACTCCGAGCTACTCTGATATCCTATCGCAGATACAGCGACATATGATACCTCATTGGAAAGGCCCTATTAGTGCCCTCACAACGGTACAACCATGGTCACCATAACACAATTATTAGAGATTCTTAGCTCCTACTGCAAATACAGCGACAGCTACAGAGACGTATGATACCTCATTGGAAAGACCTTTTCAGTGCCCTCACAACGGTGTACCAACGGTCACCATTCGAAATTATTAGAGATTCCTCGCTCCTATTGCAAACACAAAGCGACAGTTGAAGCGACGTATAATACCGCATTGCTAAGGCTTTTTCAGTGTCCGCACAAAGGTGGATCAACCGTTAACATAACACGATTATTGGAGATTTTATGATCGATCGTTCAAAATCCACAAGAAATGAACACAGATCATTCTTCGTTCCTATCGCAGATGAAGCGACGTATCATACCTCATTGGAAAGGCCTTTTCAGTGCCCCGTGTATCATCGGTTACTATAGAATTATTTTTAGAGATTCTATGATCGGTCATTCAAGATGCACAAAATAGAAAATAGCTGTTTCTTTGTTCTTATAGTAGATTCAGCGACGTATGATACCTCATTGGAAAGGAATTTTCAATACACGCACAACGATGTACCAACGGTCACCACAACACAATTATTAGAGATTCTCCGCTCCTATTGCAAATAGAGCAACAGTTACATCAACGTATGACACCTCATTGGTAAGGCCTTTTCAGTGCCCTCACAAAGGTGGATCATCGGTTACCATAACACTATTATCAGAGATTCTATGATCGATCGTTTGAAGTTTATATGGTCCATAATTGGAAAGGTATTTCAGTACCCGCACAACGGTGTGTCCAAGGTTAACATAGCACAATTATTAGAGATTAGAGAGTCGGTCGTTCAAAATGCACCAACATTCTTCCTTCGTTTCTATCGAAGATTCAGCGATATATGATACCTTATTGGAAAGGCCTTTTCAGTGCCCTCACGTCGAAGTACCAACGGTCACCATAACACAATTATTAGAAATTCTTCGCTCCTATTGCAAATACAGCCACAGCTACAGCGACATATGATACCTCATTGGTTAGGCCTTTAAGCGCCTTCACAAAGGTGGACCATCGGTTACCATAACACGATTATCAGAGATTTCATGATCGATCGTTCAAAATCCACAAAAATGAAAACAGCTGTTCCTTCGGTACTATCGCAGATCCAGCGAAGTATGATACCTCATTGAAAAGGTTTTTTCAGTGCCCGCACAACGGTGTATCCAAGGTTAACATAGCACAATTATTAGAGATTCTATAATCGGTCGTTCAAAATGCAAAAAAATGAAATTCTTGTTTCCTATCGAAGATACAGCGACATATGATACCTCATTGAAAAGACCTTTTCAGTGCTCGCATGTCGGTGTACCAACGGTCACCATAACACAATTATTAGAAATTTATCGCTCCTATTGCAAATACAGCGACGTATGATACCTCATTGGAAAGGACTGTTCAGTACCCGCACAACGGGGTATCAAAGGGAACCATAGCACGATTGTAAGCGATTCTATGATCGGTCGTTCAAAATGCACAAAAATGAAAACAGCTGTTTCTTCGTTCCTATCGCAGATACAGCGACATGTGATACCTCATTGGAAAGGCCTTCTCAGTGCTCGCACAACGGAGTATCAACTGATACCATAGCACGATTATTAGAGATTTTATGATCGGTCGTTCAAAATGCACAAAAATGAAAACAGCTGTTTCTTGATTCCTATCGCAGATACAGCGAAGTATGATACCTCATTGGAAAGGACATTTCAGTACCCGCATAACGGTGTATTAATGGTTGCCATAACACGATTATAAGAGATTTTATGATCTATCGTTCAAAATCCACAAAAATGAAAACAACTGTTTCGTCGTTCCTATCGCAGACACTGCGACGTATGAAAACTCATTGGAAAGGCCTTCTCAGTGCTCGCACAACGGAGTATCAACTGATGCCATAGCACGATTATAAGAGATTTTATGATCGGTCTTTCAAAATGCACAAAAATGAAAACAGCTGTTTCTTCGTTCCTACCGCAGATACAGCGACATTTATTACCTCACTGGAAAGGTCTTTTCAGTTCTCGAACAGCGGTGTACCAACGGATACCATAGCACGATGATTATGGATTTTATGATCGGTCGTTCAAAATGCAAAAATGAAAACAGCTGTTTCATCGTTCCTATCGCAGACATAGCAAAGTTTGACACCTCATTGGAAAGGACTTTTCAGTAGCCGCACAACGGTGTATCAAACGTCACCATAGTACGGTTATAAGAAATTTATAATTGGTCGTGCAAAATGCACAAAAATGAAAACCGCATATTCATTTTCCGTAATATCTGAATCATTCAAAGTATTATAGATTTCTTCTTTTCGTGGAAGATTTGTAGTCGTAATCAACTTTTCAAACCCGTTTACATAGTCATATGGAAAAACTCCTTTTTTAGTTAACAAATCGATATCGTTTTGTTTTTTATCACAAAAATTAAATCGTGAATAATGAAATGAATGGGGATTTAAATATGATGCTAAATTTTCAATTGATGTTCCTAAAAAGCGGAAACTATCGATAAATCTATATTTGATTTCAGTATTGTTATCATATTTTGTGAATGAGATATATTTTTCCTTATTAAATGGTAACAAAATCACTTTTCCTGTTTTTATCAATTCACGAGTCACAAAATTTGCATCGTATCCGCTGAGGTTATGAAATATAATTGGTATATGAAAGATTTTTCATATTGTAAATTGCAATTTGCATGGGCTGATCCCCTCACTTGACCTGTAAAATGATTATGATCTATTACAATATCATCATTTTTCGAAAATGGTTTTTCACAAATATGACATATCGCTGATAAAGAAGGTATTTTATCTTTGATGGGTTCAATGTTTTTTGTACGAGCATATATTTCATCTGCAATAATTTCAAGTTGATCACAAAAATATTTCATGCAATCTTCTCCAGTATAACTGTTATAGTGAGAAATATTTTCATTGTCATTTCGATATTTGACATAATAGCCTATGCTAATGGAAATATGATGTTGATATTTCAATGTTTTAGATGAAACTTTTGTTGGTATGCTTTTCAAATATGATTCCAAGTCTGCATAAATCACGAAAGGTACCTCCTGTTTAAAGACATGATTTTTGAATTCAACATGTGTATAATCTGGAAATTGTATTCTAGCTGGTTTATTCTTACGACAGTATTCGATATGATCATTCATTTTAGTTTGATTATGGAAATAATTCAAACATGTATCACAAATATATATTGAATGTTCCTTCTTGGAAAACGAAGATGATACCAAACGAGATAAATTTTTTATCAGAACATAATGATATCTTATTGGATCATCATCTTCTTCTTCTCCTTCTTCCTTTTCTTCATCATTATCAAAATACTCATCCTGAATCAGCAATAAATTGAAATGTTTATTATCTATTTTCTTTGGAGTGATACGTAAAGGAACTACTATGAAACCTGATGAACGATTTTTTTCTAAACCGAAAACATTCACCGATACATCATTTAATAACTCAAATGAATTTATATCTTTCAACTGCAAAGAAAATTCGATATTCTCCAATTTGATTACATGGGAATAATGTGGATATGATGAAGTTCGATCAGCATGTTGATTTTGAGGAAATAGACCTGCTGTTATACACCAGGCGAAACACGCATTATCTCTATTTTTTATATTTATACAAGCTTTTTTGTTTTTTATACATTGAGGTAGATCGATGTTTGAACTTCCTACATTTAGACGAAAGTCGATTTTATTGAAATTTACTTCAAGGGAAATTATGGAATGCAACGCAAAGCCGCTGTCTTTTTCAGCAAACTCTTCAAGTTTTTTAAGAATTGAATCTTTCACATTATTTTGAAACCATTCAGATAAGGATGTTGTTCTATCGATAACGTGATTTTCTGTTGGGAAATATTTGAAATCGAAATTTTCTACATCCCCAGATTTCTTAATAAACTCTCCACAAAATGATGTATTAATTTTCAGAATTGCATTTTTACGCCACATGAATGTCAACCTTCTCTTAATGAGGATAAAAGCATCATTCAAAAAGTTATTGATATCAATATGTTTCAGATCAATAACAATACCGCTCCTGATTCTATTTGCAAAAGCTGATCTACAGTCTCCCCAAATTACTTGTTTATTATTAGATAATAAGCGACCACCTTGACGATTTCGCAGCAACAATTTATATCTATTCAAGTGTTTTATAGACATTGATATTTTCATTTTTTGACCATGATCAAGCGTATTTCCCTCTAAGAGTTTAGTGCAAAGTCTTAATTGTTTACCAATTAACCTTAACCATCTTACTTTATCATCTAAATTTTGGTGTTTCCGTAAAAGCTTGAAAGCCTCATGGAAATTTCTCATTACATTGTCGCAATATTCTATGATTTATTATTGTTTCAAACATTAACAAATTCAAATACGCAAGACCTATTTTGTGAATTAGCTAAAGACACAAAATCGATAATTTTTAGCGCATATTTGCCATTACCAATAAGTTCAATATTATCCTTCAGTCGATTTGTATATTTCTTGGGAAGAAAAACTACGTTGACATCTGAATCCAACATCACGCTTGGTCCATAACGAGTTTCCACAACCTTTGCTCCCAGTATTGGTATAGTATCATTTATCTTGAACTCCGACAATTTCTTGATTGGTTTAAAGGTTCCCAAATTTTTGCAATCCTTATTCAACTCTGAAAGATCCATTTTTTTTCAACTATAAAAACACAGCTATTACAATACTAACAATGTCAATAAGAAATTACTCACCGTTTTTTAGAAACAGAACTGCAACAGAACAACCACCGTTATGAATTATCTATCAGTTGATAATTTGCGACGACTTTTATATTACATGTAGTCATCACTTCATTAACAAAAATTGGTCAATAATCGTAATCAAGTAAACAGAACAATCAACGTTATGAATTATCTATCAGTTGATAATTTGCGACGACTTTTATATTACACGTAATCATCACTTCATTAACAAAAATTAGTCAATAATCGTAATCAAGTCGTCATTAAGACAAATCAATCGTAATCGATAACGATTACGGGGGGCACAAGCGATAATGATAGCATAAATGATAAGAGATGATGATGTCATCAACGATTCTTATCCCACAATTTTATATCAACCTTCGGTCAGCCCCCTTGGTCTAGCGGTTTACATACTAGGATTCGCACGAATCGATCGCGAGTTCGATTCCCGAGGCGGAAAAAAAGTTTTTCAGCTCATTCACCAAAATTGCAGCGCCATCTACCGAAAAGTACCCTCGCCATCTAGCGGTGAGTACCTAAACTAAGAACCTTAATCTAAGTCGGTAATACAGTGACATACTTGAATGGCACCTCCACCAAAAACGGCGCATGCGCCAAACGTTTTGCTCGAAGTGGTCTAGAACCGGCCTAGTATCATCTACTATTGTGTTATGATAACCGTTGGTACACCGACATGGGGGCACTGAAAAGGTCTTTCCAATAAGGTATCATATGTCACTGTATATTCGCTAGGAAAGAAGAAACAGCTGTTTTCAATCCTTGTGCATTTTGAACGACTGATTATAGAATCTCTAATAATTGTGCTATGTTAACCTCGGATACACCGTTGTGCGGGCACTGAAAAGGCCTTACCAATGAGGTATCATACGTCGCTGTATCTGCGATAGTACCGAAGAAACAGCTGTTTTCATTTTTTGTGGATTCCGAACGATCGATCATGAAATCTCTAATAATCGTGTCATGGTAACCGATGGTCCACCTTTGTGAGGGCACTGGAAAAGTCTTACCAATGAGGTATCATACGTCGCTGTGGCTGTCGCTATATTTGCAATGAGAGCGAAGAATCTCTAATAATTGTGTTATGGTGACCGTTAGCATACCGTTGTGAGGGCACTGATAAGGCCTTTCCAATGAGGTATCATATGTCACTGTATATGCGATAGCAACAAAGAAACGGCTGTTTTCATTTTTTGTGCATTTTGAACGATCGATTATAGAATCTTCTATAATCCATTTGGCCATTTGAAGTCAACATTTTTCCGTAGCAAATTATAAAACGGTTCTAAGGGCTTTGCGGAATTTGGAATGTATTTGCGATAAAAGTTGATTTTGCCTGAGAATTGCCTGATATTTTTTTTATTTTGAGGAACCGGGAATTTTTGTATTGAAATTACATTATCATGTGCAGGTGTCACATTGTTGTGACGTATTTCGTGACCTAAATATTGTACCAAATTTATAGCAAATTTGCACTTCATAAATTTCAACCAGAATCCTTCTTTCTGAATAGCTCGCATCAGAGCTTCTACATGTTGAATATGTTCGTTGAATAATTTTGAGAAAACGAGAATGTCATCTATATAATTAGTTGAAAAACCCCCCAAATTATTTCTCCTGATTATTCCTGATAGAATTCTTTGAAAAATGGCGAGCGAATTCTTTAGACCGAATGGCATTGCAACCCATTACCAGTGACCATGCTTTGTAATACATGCTGTTTTATGTCTGTCTTTTACACGTATCGACCAGAAAGCGGAGTTTATATCCAGTGCCGTGAACCACGTACTTCCTTGAGTTTTTTCCATTATGTCGTCTATTAATGGAAAAGGCTGGCTATCGGGAACTACCAGTTCATTCAAATCCATAAAATCGATACATAATCTATTTTTCTCTTTATGACATCCATCATCTGTTTTCTTATATGCTAAAGTAACGGGCGAAGGAAAAGGTGAACAAGACTCTTCTATGAAACCTTTTTTCAATAGTTTTTTGATTTGGTTTTCAATTTCCTGTTGATCTCTAAAAGAGCATCTATAAGGTTTTTTTGCAATGAATCGGTTTTCTATCAGTTGTATATGTGCTTCATAATCTTTCACTTTTCCGGTGTCATATTTATTCTTAGCAAATAGCGATTGATATTTGTCGACTATATTATATATTTTCATTTTTTTCCAATTATCCAAATGTTCTATTTTAATCTCAAAATCGTTAATAGGTATATGCTCATTCCAATTAATATGCATTTCTGTCTTACATATTTTTTTCTACTTATTAGTTTTTTTTTCTGTCGCTTGTGAAATATTCAGGTTTTCATCCTGGCGCAATCTGTACTCTTTAATTGTATCGAGACCTACAAGAACGTCGAATCTGAATTCCGTGTTGTCTGTTACAAAAAATCTCATTCTTTTTTCAATATTATAAATTTTTAATTGCAAATATACTAAGCCTTTTACTTTGTCCTCTCCGCTCATTGTCCTGAAAGTATATGGTTTTAATATTTGTACATTCCTACATAATTTCTTCAAAAATTCGTATTTGATCATTGATTGATGTTGGCTCGAGGATCATATAATCCCTTTCCCGGTTGATTACCTACGAGCACTTTCAGTTCAATAAGCGAAGGTAAATCTAGTTTTTTTGACTGTGATATTTTTGTTTAGGGCCTCTTCTAATTCTGTATTATTGGCTACCTTAATGTACCCTTCGGGTGATTTTTTATTTCTACAAAAGCGTTCTGGATGACAGCGACACAAAAATCCCAATTTTTCGCAAATTGTGCACGGAGTTTTCCTTTGTTCCTGAATGCTATTCGTGTTTGATCTACCGGTATTGATGTTGTTTAAACTATCTGAATATTTTGGTTTTGAATTTTTATTTGCAAATGATTCCAACTGATTGAGGTCGATCATCAATTTGCTCTGATTATCGATTTCTCGTTTGTTTAGTTTTTCGCGAATAAAGACGGGTAAGCCTACAAAAATGTGCATTACTCTAGAGTTTTCAGTGAGATCAGGATCTGCTTCGACTAGTAAATTCAATTTTTTAACAGCGTATTCCGTTAACGACCCTTTTATAAATTCAAAATTATACGCGAATGTAACACCAGCCCAACTTTTGTCCCAATATGTATCCAAAAAAGACTGGCTTCATTCCACCCAAGTCGGATTTTTACCGTCAAAAATCTTCCGAGTGGCCGAGAACCATTCCTTAGGGGAACCGTCCAAAAATAGGCGTTATGCTTCAGGGCGTTGATTTTCACCTATTTACATTCTTTGGCATTCTGATTCGAAGATAGTGAACCAAGATCTCGCATTCTGGTATCTTCCGGTGAATGTTTCCAGAACCATGTCCTTTGTTAACGTTGATAAACTCTTTCTCATTTTTGTCGTAACCTGATCCCTAGCCGCAGAGGGATTCGTTGGCGCGATCGATTCGTCCAAGTAGGTACCTTTGAAACATACATTTCTTTCTTCGTCGAGGTATATTCACTCAAGGTCGTTCCCGAACGTAATAACGAGTTTTCGAATTTGTCCGCGTTTCTTGATTGATTTTAATACTCCTTGAATTCTCGCGTTTAAAATTAATTCAGCATGCTGGCTGGGCGACCGAACATCGGGCAGAAATAAATGAACTTCTTGTTGATCGCATAACTGTATGATTTCGATAAGATGAATTGTTGATTTCGAATCTGACGGCGATGCTTCCGCGGTCAGCTGGAATTTAGCACGAATGGACATCTCCGAAAGTGGACCAGTTATAGATTTGTAAGATAGGTTTCGTCTTTTCTTCTATCTCAACAAATCTAGATTCGGCAGATGCAGTTTATTACTGTAATTACAAAATAACAATAACATTCGAAATTAAACCTAATTATCCGATTATCTGTATATACAATGTTTGTACAAGAGCTTACCTGAATCTATAACGAAAGTCACTTTTCCAAAGGCTTAATAATGAGAAACAAACGTACATAAACTTCCTCGCTGAATGTTCGGCGTGTCGACCACAACTGAACTTATCTCAACCTCACCCAACCGAATTATATTGATTCTGAGATGATATTGAAGGGTCAATGAATCTTACACATCGTTGCGCGGGTATTCAAAAATCCTTTCCAATGAGGTGTCATACGTTGCTGTAGCTGTCGCTGTATTTGCAATAGGAGCGAAAACTCTCTAATAATTGTGTTATGGTGGCCGTCAGAGTACCGTTGTGAGGGCATTAATGCGTCCTTTCCAATGAGGTATCATACGTCGCTGTATCTGCGATAGGAACGAAGAAATAGCGGTTTTCATTTTTTGTGCATTGTGCACGACCAATGATAGAATCTTTTATAATCGTACTATAGTGACGTTTGATACACATTTGTGCGGCTACTGAAATGTCCTTTCCAATGAGGTATCAAACGTCGCTGTATCTGCGATAGGAAGGAAGAAACAGCTGTTTTAATTTTTTGTGCATTTTGAACGACCGACTATAAAATCCATAATTATCGTGCTATGGTATCTGTTGATACACCGTTGTGCGAGAACTGAAAAAGCCTTTCCAGCGGGTATTGAATGTCGCTGAATCTGCGATAGGAACGAAGAAACAGCTGTTGTCCTTTTTACATTTTGAATGAACGATCATAGATTCTTCAATAATCGTGCTATGGTATCAGTTGATACTCCGTTGTGCGGGCACTAAAGAGGCCTTGCCAATGAGGTCTCATACGTCGCAGTATCTGCGATAGGAACGACGAAAAAGCTCTTTTCATTTTCTGTGGATTTTGAACGATAGAGATAGAAATCTCTATTAATCGTCTTATGGTAACCGCTAATCCAACCTTGTGCGGACACTGAAAAGTCCTTTTCAATGAGGTATCAAACATCGCTGTATCTGCGATAGGAACGAAGAAAAAGCTGTTTTTATTCTTCATGCATTTTGAACGACCAATCATAAAAAATCTAATAATCATGTATACCATCGTGTATAATAATCGTGCCTTCTCAATGAGGTATCACACGTCTCTGTAGCTGACGCTGTATTTGCAGTAGGAGCGAAGAACCTATAATAAATGTGTTATGGTGACCGTAAGTGTACAGTTGTGAGGGCACTAATAAGGCCTTTCCAATGAGGTATCATATGTCGCTGTATCTGCGATAGAAACAAACAAACAGCTGTTTTCATTTTTTGTGCAGTTTGAACGACCGATTATGGAATCTTTTATAATCGTGCTATGGTAACCGTTAATACACCGTTGTATGTCCGCTTTATTGGTGCCCTCACAACGGTACACTAACGGTCACCATAACACAATTATTAGAGATTCTTCGCTCCTATTGCAAATACAGAGACAGTTGAGGCGCTGTATAATACCTCATTGGTAGGGCCTTTTCAGTGCCCTGTAATGTAAAGATATAAAATAGATAAGGTTAATTAAGTTCACTCATTTCACTAACATATGAATTCCGAAATTGTTATTATTTCCACATCCTGTATTCACATATCGAATATATTGAACTCACAGGTATGTACTAAATTGGTAATTCAGCAAGATCGATGTAGTCATATGAGAATCGTTTCACTGTACATTATTCATTTATTATTGATAAGCCAACACGCGTAAGAAGTGTATCGCAAATATTAATAAAATAAAGAACGTTTAACGTAATGACTTAACGTTATCGTCGTTTACCTCTTTGGATCCCCGTCCGTACATCACATGGCGATCCTACCAAGATACGAGATGATAATGAATTAGTTGAAGGCGAAATATTAACGAGTGGAAATAAAATGGGAGGCAGTCAATCAAAACAAGAAAAAAAGGAAGTCAACAAGGAGGAGGTAATCATCGCTCAAAATGGAGCAGGTAATACCGCTTCAGCGGCACCGTCAATTGAACGTGTGGAAACTATGATGATCCTGTTGTTCGTCTTCGTTGTACTGGTGGCAGCTTTCATCCTGTTCAAACGATGCAAAGGAACCATAAGAAGTATTGCCCGACAGGAAGTTCATCGAGCAGAGATTCGACGCATTGCATCAAAAGAAGATATTTAAACACTGTTTAGTGAAGGGTGCGACATTCAATCGGTGAGTGGCAAAGTGATATATGACCGTACGATTTTTTTCGTAGAATAATTTTGGGTTAATGTAGCGGAAATTTTTTTTTGCTAACAATGTTAACGATACTGCAATGTCAGAGCTAGATAAGTCATTGAAATCTGTGTATGAAGAATTGAAAAATTTTAAACGTAATTTAGGAAAGGATCCAATAGAAAGAAGGACAAATATCGAGTTTTGTAAAAAAACTGAAGAGCTAAGGCTGCTAGTTGAGAATTTTCGTAACGTTAAACAAGCAATACTTGCAGAATTAAACGATCGTGATCCGAAAGAATTTGAATCAATTCAATGTCATTTATCGGAAGTCGAATTATTAATAACGAGTATAAGTAAAACATTAGAAGATAGATTGGAAAATTGTATCGTGGATAGTGATAAGGTTGACAGTGTTTCAAAAACAATGGCTGAAAAATTCGATTTACGTACAGCAACAGCTTTGATTCCTTCCATAGATGGATCGGAAAATAGTGTTCACCAATTAAGTGAAACAGTATCTATGTACGATTCAATGTTAGACAACGACGGCAAGAAATTTCTTACTCAGTTCGTTTTAAAAACTAAATTGAACCATTATTCGAGATTACGTTTGAAAACAGAATATCCTAACAATCAAGAATTGATATCAGATATAAAGAATAATTTGCTTCCAAAAAAGTCAGTATCAGCATTATCTTTGCAATTAATTAAAGCAGAACAGCGTAGTAAAAGCATCGATGATTTTGGACGTACAGTAGAAGAGCTAATGGTTAATTTAACATTAACTGAGATGGGTAATAACGAATGTGCTAAACCTTTTCTGTCAGCTAACAACGAGAAAATTGCAATAAATTCTTTCGCGAATGGTTTGAGAGATAGAGAATTAGGACTGTTGGTAAAAGCACGTAACTGTAACTCTTTGAAAGAAGCGATAACTATAGCTCAAGAAGAAAATCTCAATAAAATATCGGCACCTTCTGAGAAAATCTATTCCTATGTTAATCGCCGCGGAAATTATTCCAGAGGTAATCGGCGACCAAATAACGCTATTCCGCCAAGAAATGATTTTAGGCAAAATTCCAGTTTTAAATTTACCAACAGCAATGATACCTTGCCAAAGGTACCCGGTAAAGAATTTCGAGGAAATCGTAGAATTACACGAGGATTTCAT
This sequence comes from Novius pumilus, assembly GCA_020654155.1. Taxonomy (NCBI): domain Eukaryota; kingdom Metazoa; phylum Arthropoda; class Insecta; order Coleoptera; family Coccinellidae; genus Novius; species Novius pumilus. Next base: position 41,351 of record JAIFOV010000563.1, read on the forward strand.
CATGCGAGGTTCAATCGAGGTCATTTTGCAAATGATAGGCGTATATATAATGTGAATGAAATTCAAGAAAGACGTTCAACGACCGAACTTCAAAACAAATCAAATGCGGATAAGTTTTTTCGTATCCAAAAGTAGTGTGGACGATAATTCAATTTTTAGATTACGTGGTTTGAATTTTATTACTATAATTTATAGGGGTAGAAGTTTAAGATTCTTATTAGATACTGGAGCATCTTTGAGTGTAGTTTTTAAGGAACAATTATACGAAAATGAAACCATAACGAGGTCGAAGAATACTCGTATTACTGGAGTAACGGGGTCAACTCGTACGTTGGGTGAACTTGCATTGGAATTTGAGATAGGTCATGTATTGCTAATTCACAAGTTTCATGTGATGAATGCATTTGATGGAGAAATAGATGGAATATTAGGATCAGATTTCTTGGTTGATCATTTGGCCACAATTAATTATGAAAAATCTGAATTTCAATTTCATTTTCACGGTAAAAAATATATTGTACCGCTTCAATCGATACATGATGAAAAATTAGTAGTCCCACCGAGATGTGAAAAATTTTTACATTGAAATTCCTTACCTTCACAATGAGTGTTTCGTGTCACCTGAAGAAATTTCAAACGGCGTTCTTGTAGCGAGTCTAGTAGCAAAGCCGCTAGGTAATGCAATACCGATCAGAATTTTAAATGTAAATGATCATGAAGTAGTTATCAGAAATTTTAGGCCAAAAATTAAAAATTTAGACGAATATACATGTTACAAATTTGAAAATACGAAAATTGATGTAAGTCGCGTAGATACTTTACTGGATGAGATTAATTTGGATTCTCTTAATACAGATGAAAAAATTTCAATTGAGAAAATTTGCGCAAAATTTGCAGATGTTTTCTTTTTAAATGGTGATAGAGCAACAGTAACAAATATTGGCAAGCAAAATATCACTTTGAAACAGGGAATAACGCCGTCATATACCAAGCCATATCGATTACCTTATGCCCAAAAGGCTGAAATCGATAAACAAGTAAATCAAATGCTTGAAGCTGGAATCATAGAACCCACAGCTTCTCCGTGGTCATCCCCATTGCTAATAGTACCAAAGAAAGTGGATGCACATGGTAATAAACGTTGGAGAGTTGTAATAGATTATCGTCATTTAAATGAACGCATTGAAAACGACAAATTCCCATTACCATGTATTGATGAAATTTTAGATTCCTTATCAGGAGCCATATATTTTTCTCATCTTGATTTATATCAAGGATACTATCAAGTCGAGTTGAATTCTGAATCTAGAAAATGCACAGCTTTTCTCACAGACAAAGGACAATTTCAAATGACAAGGTTACCCATGGGATGTAAAATAAGTCCTAATGCCTTTTCACGTGTCATGACCATTGCTATGGCAGGTTTGAATTTCGAAAATTGCTTTGTTTATTTGGACGATTTAGTTGTGTTTGGTAACACGTTACACACACATAATTCAAATTTAGTTAAGGTTCTAAGTAGATTGCGGAAAGTTAATCTGAAATTAAATCCGAGCAAGTGTGTTTTCTTGAGAAAAGATATATTATATTTAGGGCACTCAATAAGTGAAAGGGGTGTTTCCCCCGATCCTGAAAAAACAAATTCTTTAGAAAAATATCCAATTCCTACTAACTCACAGGAGGTCAAACGATTCGTAGCTTTTGCAAATTTCTACAGAAGATTCATTGAAAATTTTGCTCAAATAGCAGAACCTTTGAACAGGTTATCAAAGAAAAATGTAGAATTTAAGTGGAACGATGAATGTCAAATTGCTTTTGAGAAACTAAAAAAATGTCTTAAAGAAGCACCTGTCTTGCAGTTTCCAAATTTTGAAAATGATTTTATTTTAAGAACGGACGCCTCAGGAGTAGCTTTAGGGGCTGTTCTGGCGAACAGTGACGACCAGCCCGTAGCATATGCAAGCAGGGCACTTAATAAGGCAGAAAAAATTACCCGACAATAGAAAAAGAACTCTTAGCCATAGTCTGGGCTGTAAAAAAGTTTCGTCCTTACTTGTATGGACGGCATTTTTCAATATATACGGACCATAGACCGTTAGTTTATCTATTCAGCATGACTGAGCCATCCAGTAGGCTCACTAAATTTAGGTTACAGTTGTCAGAATATGACTTTTCGGTTTATTACATAAAGGGTAGAGATAATGTGGCAGCTGATGCCCTTTCACGTATTGTTATCACCAGTGAAGAACTGAATTCACTAAGTACGGACATGAAGAACAAGTCATTCGTTCTCACTAGAGCACAAACGAAGAAAATGAAGCAGGAAATCTGCAAGACTGAAGAACAATTATTGCAAAATGGGACTGATCACCCCGATATGATTGAACTTCTGAAACCTAAAAAAGACAGCATTGAATTACGCGTAATTTCAAAAAATAATTTCATCTCAATGAAGAGAAAGAAGAAAAACCTAGGTGAAATAGTTGCAAATAATATTATATATTGCATAAATGAAAAAATAATACACATAAAGGCTCAACCAGCGTTCGCCTTCGCAGCATCGTTGGGAGATTTATGGACTGTTTGCAAACAGTATGAGATACACAATATTTTTATATTGAAAAATGAAGAAAATAGGCAACTAATAGATGACGTCAAAGTTAATATAACAGAATTTAAAACCCGCGGTATACAAATAACGATAATAAGAGACAAGAAGGAAATTAACGAACTCGAATTGAGACAATTAATTTTGAATGATTTCCATATTTTAGCTACAGGAGGACATGCAGGCATCAATAGAATGTTCAATAATATAAAGAAATATTACTTTTGGTCAGGATTAAGGGACGATGTAGAAAAGTTTGTTAAAAAATGTGACGATTGTCAACGTCAGAAACATTTTAACATAGCTAAACACCCAATGGCAATCACAACAACCGCATCGTCTGCTTTTGAGAAAATTTTTTTGGACTTAGTAGGACCTTTAGAACCAGACATAGAAAATAATAGATATATTCTCACCATTCAGTGTGAATTATCAAAATTTGTCGAAGCAATACCCATAATTAACAAAGAATCTGAAAGTGTAGCAAGAGCTTTCGTGAATAATTTTGTTTTAAAATACGGAATACCATCTGAATGTGTAACTGATAAAGGTACTGAATTTTTGTCTGATTTATTCAAAGAAACATGTAAGTTACTGAACATAAAACAATTCAATTCAACAGCATACCATCACGAAACGTTAGGTTCGCTTGAAAATTCGCATAAACATTTGGCAGCTTATTTAAGAATCTATACTAAAGGTAATACAGAAACATGGGGCTCTTGGGTTCCATTTTGGTGTTTCGCATATAATAATACGGTTCACACAGAGACAAAATATACTCCACATGAACTAGTGTTCGGAAAAACATGTAATTTACAATCTAATATTATCACAAATCCTGATCCACTTTTCAATTTCGAAAATTATCCTTTAGAGCTTCGCTATAGATTACAAACAGCTTGGAACGATGCAAAAGAAAATTTAATTTGTTCTAAACATAAAAGAAAAATTTTATTCGACAAACCCACGAAAATTCGGAAATTTGAAATCGGCAATAAAGTCTTAGTAAAAACTCACGTTACAAATAAAAGAGATGATATTTTTAAAGGTCCATATAACGTTGTAAACATTGAACCAGAAAACTTAGTTCTAGAGATAGGTAACAAGTTAGTTAAGATCCATAAAAATAATGTAAAACTGTATCATGATTAATATGTAAGGGGGCTGTTAGATATAAAAAAAAAAAAAAATTTTTTTTTTCTTTTGTGTGAAAAAAATTTTTTTTTCCCTTTTTCGGGGGAGGTGTAATGTAAAGATATAAAATAGATAAGGTTAATTAAGTTCACTCATTTCACTAACATATGAATTCCGAAATTGTTATTATTTCCACATCCTGTATTCACATATCGAATATATTGAACTCACAGGTATGTACTAAATTGGTAATTCAGCAAGATCGATGTAGTCATATGAGAATCGTTTCACTGTACATTATTCATTTATTATTGATAAGCCAACACGCGTAAGAAGTGTATCGCAAATATTAATAAAATAAAGAACGTTTAACGTAATGACTTAACGTTATCGTCGTTTACCTCTTTGGATCCCCGTCCGTACATCACAGCCCGTACAAACGTGAATCAACGGTTAACATAGCACAATTAGTACAGATTTTATGATCGGTCGTTCAAAATGCACAAAAAACGAAGACAGCTGTTCCTTCGTTCCTATCGCAGATACAGCGGCGTATGATACCTCATTGGAAAGGACTTTTCAGTGCCCGCACAAGGGTGGATCAGTGGTTACCATAAGACGATACATAGAGATTTTATGATCTATCGTTCAAAATCCACAGGAGATGAAAACAGATGTTTCGTCTTTCCTATAGCAGATACTACGACGTATGATACCTCATTGGGAAGGCCTTCTCAGTGTCCGCACAAAGGAGTACCAACAGAAACCATAGCACGATCATTGGAGATTTTATGATCAGTCTTTTAAAATGCACAAAAAATGAAAACAGCTGTTTCTTCGTTTCTATTGCAGATACAGCGACGCTTGACGCCTCATTGGAAAGGCCTTTTCAGTGTCCGCACAACGTTGTAATAACGGATAGCATAGCACGATAATTCTGGATTTTATGATCGGTCGTTCAAAATGCACAAACAATGAAAACAGCTGTTTCTTCGTTCCTATCGCAGATACAGCGGCACTTGACTGCCCACTAGGAAATCCTTCTTAGTGTCGGCACAACGGTGTATCAACGGATACCATAGCACGATAATTATGTATTTTATGATCGGTCGTTCTAAATTCACGAAAAATGAAAACAGCTGTTTCTTCGTTCCTATCGCAGATACAGCGACGTTTGATACCTCATTGGAAACGACTTTTCAGTAGCCGCACAACGGTGTATTAACGGTTACCATAGCACGATTATGAGAGATTCTATAATCGGTCGTTCAAAATTCACAAAAAATGTAAACAGCTGTTTCTTTGTTCCTATCGCAGACACAGCGACATATAATACCTCATTGGAAAGGCCTTATTAGTGCCCTCTCAACGGTATATTGACGGTCACCATAACACATTCATTAGAGATTCTTCTCTCCTATTGCAAATACAGCGACGTATGATACCTCATTGGAAAGGACTTTTCAGTACCGGCACAACGTTTTATCAAAGGTTACCATACCACGATTATGAGAGATTGTATAATCGGTCGTTCAAAATGCACAAAAAAATGAAAACAGCTGTTTCACTGTTCCTATCGCAGATGCAGCGACATATGATACCTCATTGGAAAGGCCTTATTAGTGCCCTCACAACGGTATACTAACAGTCACCATAACACATCTATTAGAGATTCTTCCTTCCTACTGCAAATACAGCGATAGCTACAGAAACGTATGATACCTCATTGGAAAGGCACGATTATTATACACGATGGTAAATAAAAACCGCTGTTTCTTCGTTGCTATCGCAGATACAGCGACGTATGATACCTCATTGGAAAGGACTTTTCAGTACTCGCACAACGGTGTATCAACGGTTACCGTAGTACGATTATGAGAGATCCTATAGTCGGTGGTTCAAAATGCACCAAGAATGAAAGCAGCTGTTTCTTTGTTCCTATCGCAGATACAGCGATATATGATACCTCATTAGAAAGGCCTTATTAATGCCCTCACAACGATACTCTGACGGCCACCATATTACACTTATTAGAGATTCTTCGCTCCTATTGCAAATACAGCGACAGCTAGAGAGACGTATAATACCTCATTGGGAAGGCGTTTTCAGTGCCCTCACAATGGTGTACCGACGGTCACCATTCAAAATTATCAGAGATTCTTCGCTCTCATTGCAAACACAGCGACAGTTGAGGCGATCTATAATACCTCATTGGTAGGGCCTTTTCAGTGCCCGCACAAAGGTGGATCAACGGTTAACATAGCACAATTAGTAGAGATTTTATGATCGGTCGTTCGAAATGCACAAAAAATGAAATCAGCTGTTTCTTCGTTCCTATCGCAGATACAGCGACGTATGATACCTCATTGGAAAGGACTCTTCAGTGTCCGCACAAGGGTGGATCAGCGGTTACCGTAAGACGATTAGTAGAGATTTGATGATCTATCGTTCAAAATCCACAAAAAATGAAAACAGCTGTCCCGTCGTTCCTACAGCAGATACTGCGACGTATGATACTTCATTGGAAGGCCTTCTCAGTATCCGCACAAAGGAGTACCAACAGAAACAATAGCACGATCATTAGAAATTTTATGATCAGTCTGTCAAAATGCCCAAAAAATGAAAACAGCTGATTCTTCGTTTCTATTGCAGCAACAACGACGTTTGATACCTCATTGGAAAGCCAAAACCACAATTTTGAGACCCTCGGTCTCGAGTTGGCTCTAGGTTGCCAGTTCGGCAGCATCGAGGGCGTTGAATGGACCTGGTTGTGCCTGTCCCTTTGCTACGGTCGAGGTGAATAGTGGTGGGTGGTCAATGTCGGGGCGGGTGTCGTGGGTTTCGTTGTCCTGGAGCGAATATTGGGGGGACCCATGTTACCGACCGCGCCACGCTCAACCATACTTACGTATACCGTGGAAGCGGGCCCCCCAACTCGATCCGACGGTCGGACCCAACAATGGCCCCATTGTTCTCCATGCAATATAAATATTGGGCCGGTTGCGAGGAGAGTCAGTCCACTCTACGAAGACATACCGTTCACTTCGTCTCCTGCGACAACCACAACGATTTCTTACCACCCTGTGCCCTACTCAGGTCAACTTTCGTCCGTCTCCGTGCCGCACGCCGAGACGCTTCGCACCGCCGCGCTCCGCACGTTTGAAAACGCGCTTCGCGAATTTGTAAAACATCGCCATCTCTACCACCAGCTCTCTCCCTGGCTCGACATCATAATCGCAGAGATCACCGCGCCGTATAACAGCGGTTTGATCTTCCCTAACCGGGACCCGTACAAGCGTTCGCAGCGTTCGGTCTTTCGAGACCAGCCAGAAGCCATCGCCGCGGGACAAGCAATTGTCGAGCCGTCCCCAAACATCCTTACCAGCCCAGTCACCCTTGTGAGAAAAGGCACTAGTGCACAGTGACCCCGCCCACGCGACATCTGCGAGTGCTGACGTCACTGTTACGTTCCCGACTTGGGCCACGCCCCTGCGACACCGACGTGCGACCACGCCCACCGAACGCCGCCGCCGCGAAACGCGAGTTTTTCTCTCAAATTCGCGTCGAGCACGGTATCAATTGGCGCCCAACGTGGGGACAACACGATTAAGTGGACGACCGAACGACGTCCCCGAACCTACAACACGACCAGCCGGCATTCATCGTAGCCATCCCCGGCTACCACGACAAGTTCTGGAATTTCGATAATCCAGTGGCGCCCGACATATCATCCAGGTAAATAATCCAAACGAAATAATGGGGAAAGGAAAGAAGACCGCAGCCCCATCAACGCCCGATAACTCCACCCTCGAGGAAAACTGGAAAGTCATTCCGGCAATGAGGGTTTACCAGCGCAAACCGCCGACGTTCTCCGGGCGAGCAGCTCAGTGCCCCGAAGAATTCCTCAAACGGTTTGAGTCCTACGCCGCAGCCGTCGAGATCACCGACGAAAATGAGCTTCAAGAATTGCTTGTCACATGCTTGATTGGAGAAGCAAAAGCGGCGTTAAACTACCTACAACTGGAGGGACTTACCTACCAACAAACCAGAAAAACGATCACACGACAGTTCGGCAGTCCCACAGTCATTCGAGGACTCAAGAAAAATTTTGAACTGAAAACTCAGGGCGAAGAAGAACCACCAAACGGCTTCATTATGACCAAGGAGCTGGAGAGCAAACGCCTGTACCCGGGAGAAAGTGACGAAACCCGGACTGAAAGGATAATGGACTTGCTGTGGCCAGAGCTAGCAGCACTAATCCGCCCCCATAGGCCCAGAACCACGGACCATCTAATAGACCTGGCTCTCCAATTATATCCAGTAGCTCGGTCAGTGAGGAAGGGGGCACAGGCAACCAAGAACGCGAGCCGAGCCACAACTTCCAAAACGCCCACAACCGAAACCCGCCAGGAGAGGGGGCCACGTGAACCGCCACAGTGCCACTTCTGCCCGGGACAACACTGGCACCGGGACTGCCCCATCCGCAGGCCAAGGCCGGAAAACCAATAGGCGGCCGGCCCCAGCCCCTAAGCCGGCCGCAAACCAACCCGACGACCACACTGGCAGCCACCATCAGCGATTCCCCAAGCAGCCCCCGCCTGCGAATCACGTTGGCAGCCGAAGTCGTCCTCGCTCTTGTGGACACAGGAGCCCATGTCAACATAATCAACGCCGAGTTGCTACCAGCCGCTGCAAACGTTTCACCAGACGTGGAAGCCATAGCGACGCTCTCCGGCGACTCCCTCGACATGGTTGGCGAAACCAACCTAAATATCCAACTAGAGGGCCTACAGATGACGGTCCGATTTGCGGTGGTCCGCAATACAACAGTGCCGATAATCCTGGGCATGCCATGGTTAGCCCAACAAGCCGCCGTCATTGACATGAACAGGCGATGCGTACACTTCGGCACAGATCAACGCCGAATATCATACTGGTCAGAAATCCGCAGAAAAACTGCCGCACCAGCCCCCGAGCTCACCAGCGACTTCCCGCCGATGCACCAAGACGAATTCCGGAAACTCTGCCAGCACTTCGCCGACGTCCTGGATCCTAGTGCAGTACCTACCCAGACCAGCAGCCTGACCCACCGGATCATCCTAACCGACCCGGATAAAGTCGCCTACACCCGGCCGTACCGAGTGAACGACACAAAGAGGCGGCTCATAATGGAAGAGGTACAACAATTTCTACGGGACGGGCGCATCCGGCCATCACAGTCAAACTTCTGCAGCCCAGTGGTAGTAGTGACCAAAAAGAACGGCAAACCGCGACTATGCCTCGACTTAGGGCACTGAACGCCATAACAGTGAGCGAGGCGTCACCCCTGCCAAACATAGCGGACTGTTTGAAGGATCTAGGGACGTCGAAGATCTTCTCCACCCTGGACCTGCGCCAAGGATATTGGCAAATACCGCTGGAAGAAGAAAGCCGAAAGTTCACCGCGTTTGCGACACTTGACGGTGCGCTATATGAATTTAACGTGATGGCTTTCGGCCTCAAGAACGCTCCCGCGACCTTTCAGCGGTTCATGTCCCAACAAGTGCTCGCCGGTCTCGCGTGTGCCACCGTGTACCTGGACGATGTTATAGTTTTTAGTGATAGTTACGAAGAACACTTATCGAATCTTCATTGTGTCTTCGAACGGTTGCAACAGCACGGACTACGTTGTGCGCCGGAGAAGTGCCGGTTTGGTGCCGCGAAACTCGACTACCTTGGACATATAGTTACCGCGCACGGAAATCAACCGAGCCCCTCACACGTACAACAAGTGCTGGAGTTGCCGATCCCAAAAACGCGTAAGGAAGTGCAAAAATTCCTCGGCACCGTCGGCTGGCTGAGGGAGTACATACCAAACTACGCGACCCTCACGGCTCCCCTAACCGACCTGCTCACGACAAAGAGGAAATGGAGGTTGACCAGCGACCACGACGACGCCATAAAAACTCTCAAAGACGTCATGAGAAAGCCGATTACGTTGCACCGTCCAGACCTAACCAGACCATTCGTGCTGCAAACGGATGCCAGTGGAGGTCGAGCATTGGACCACAGCGGCATATCACCCCCAGGCCAACCCTACCGAACGTCGCAACCAGGAAATCAAGAAGGGGTTGCGTGTCCAACTACACAACCGGCCTGCAAACCAGTGGGACCGTGTGCTGCCTCGAGTCCTATTCACCATCAGACGGAGACAAAATGAAGCAACACGCCAGAGCCTAGCCCTGATGTTACTAGGGAAAAACTTGCAATTACCAGGATATTGGCAGACCCCAGAGCCGCTGCAAGCCACCCCGAGACCTCGAAACCGCCTGTTACAGGCCCGGGAGCACCAGAGAAAATACCGACAACGCAGATATCCGAAAGGGAATGGGCCTCTCCCAGTATTCATCCCAGGTCAGGAGGTCTTGATCCGAAATCATCGCCAAGGCTGCCTCCTGACACCATGGACGGGCCCCCACAAAATCAAGACGATGGCCGGCCCAGTAACCTACTACGTGGACGAGGGCGAGAATACTACCAAGCGCCACGTCTCGGAGATACGCCCCGTCCCAACCCGCCAGCCACTTAGTGTATAGTTTAGTTAGGAGTTTTTTTGTACATAGTTCTTGAATTGTTAGTTCCGCTGTTTTGTTTATCAATAAAAATACACGACTGCCTCTTTCTCTTCGCAACCACCAATGGGCTCCGACCGTCTTCAAAGGGGGTGAGACTGTTACCGACCGCGCCACGCTCAACCAAACTTACGTATACCGTGGAAGCGGGCCCCCCAACTCGATCCGACGGTCGGACCCAACAATGGCCCCATTGTTCTCCATGCAATATAAATATTGGGCCGGTTGCGAGGAGAGTCAGTCCACTCTACGAAGACATACCGTTCACTTCGTCTCCTGCGACAACCACAACGATTTCTTACCACCCTGAGCCCTACTCAGGTCAACTTTCGTCCGTCTCCGTGCCGCACGCCGAGACGCTTCGCACCGCCGCGCTCCGCACGTTTGAAAACGCGCTTCGCGAATTTGTAAAACATCGCCATCTCTACCACCAGCTCTCTCCCTAGCTCGACATCATAATCGCAGAGATCACCGTGCCGTATAACAGCGGTTTGATCTTCCCTAACCGGGACCCGTACAAGCGTTCGCAGCGTTCGGTCTTTCGAGACCAGCCAGAAGCGATCGCCGCGGGACAAGCGATTGTCGAGCCGTCCCCAAACATCCTTACCAGCCCAGTCACCCTTGTGAGAAAAGACACTAGTGCACAGTGACCCCGCCCACGCGACATCCGCGAGTGCTGACGTCACTGTTACGTTCCCGACGTGGGCCACGCCTCCGCGACACCGACGTGCGACCACGCCCACCGAACGCCGCCGCCGCGAAACGCGAGTTTTTCTCTCAAATTCGCGTCGAGCACGGTATCACCCACGGCTATTCAACCGACCGTGGCAGTGTGACAGGCACAACCGGGCCCGTCCAGCGCCCCCGATGCTCCTGGGCCTTAAGGACGACCGAAACCTCAGTTTTGAGACCCATGGTCTCGCATTAGGTCTGCGTGGCTAGTTGGAGACCATCGGGGGCGCCGGAGGGGCCGGGTTGTGCATTTCCTACTGCCACGGTCGGTTGAATAGCCGTGGGTCCCACCAATCTGCGCTCCAGGGACACCGAAACCCACGACACTCGCCCCATATGGATCACCCACGTCTATTCTCTATTCTAATGAGAAAGGTACAACCCGGCCAATCCGGCGCCCCCGATGCTCTCGAAGTAGCAACCCAGAGCCAAACCGAGACCAGGGGGCTCAAAATGATGGTTTCAGCCGTCTGAGAAGCCCAGGGCCATTCGCCGATGCCCAGGCATTCAAACACCAGCTGACTAATAACGAACAGCTAGCGTATCGATGCCTGGATATCGGCGTCTTGCTCCTGGGCATCGAGGACGGCCGAAACCACAATTTTGAGACCCTAGGTCCCCAGTTGGATCTGGGTTGCTAGTTGGGCAGCATCGGGGGCGCTGAATGGGCATGGTTGTACCTGCTACGACCTGCTACGGTCGGGGTGAATAGCCGTGGGTGGTCCATATCGGGATGGGTGTCGTGGGTTTCGTTGTCCCTGGAGCGCAAATTGGGGGGACCCACGGCTATTCAACCGACCGTGGCAGTGCGACAGGCACAACCGGGCCCATCTAGCGCCAAAGATGCTCCCGAACTGGCCACGCAGAGCCAATTCGAGACAAAGGGTCTCAAAACTGTGGTTTCCGCCGTCCTGGAGGCCCAGGAGCAACACGTCGATATCCAGGCATCCATACGCTAGCTGTTCGTAATAAGTCAGCTGGCGTATGAATGCCTGGGCATCGGCGTAAGGTACTGGGCTTTTCCGACGGCCGAAACGAAGTTTTTGAATCTCTTTGTCTCGAATTGGCTCTGGGTTGCTAGTTCGGGAGCATCAGGGGCGCCGGATGGGCCGGGCTGTGCCTTTCCCAACGCCACGGTCGGTTGAATAGCCGTGGGTCCCCCAATCTGCGCTCCAGGGACAACGAAACCCACGACACCCGCCTCGATATGGACCACCCAAGGCTATTCACCTCGACCGTAGCAGTGGGACGGGCACAACCAGGTCCATTCAGCGCCCTTGATGCTGCCGAACTAGCAACCTAAAGCCAACTCGAGACCGAGGGTCTCAAAATTGTGGTGTCGGCCGTCCTCGAGGCCCAGGAGCAAGACGCCGGTCTCCGGGCATCCATACGCTAGCTGTTCGTTATTAGTCAGCTAGTGTATGAATTCCTGGGCATCAGCGTATGGTCCTGGGCTTCTGATAAGGCCGAAACGACCGTTTTGAGCCCCATGGTCTCGGTTTGGATCTGGGTTGCTAGTTCGAGAACATCGTGGGCGCCGGATGGGACGAGTTGTGCCTTTCCCAGTGCCACGGTCGGTTGAAGAGCCGTGGGTCCCACCAATCTGCGCTCCAGGGACATCGAAACCCACGACACTCGCCCCATATGGATCACCCACGGCTATTCACCCCCACCGTGGTAGTGGAAAAGGCACAACCCGGCCCATCCGGCGCCCCCGGTGCTCTCGAACTAGACACCCAGAGCCAATTCGACACAGAGGGATTTAAAAACGTGGTTTCGACCATCTGAAAAGCCCAGTACCTTACACCGATGCTCAGGCATTCATACGACAGCTGACTAATAACGAACAGCTAGCGTATGGATGCCTGGATATCGGCGTAATGCTCCTGGGCCTCGAGGACGGCGGAAACCACAGTTTTTAGACCCTTTGTCTCGAATTGGCTCTGCGTGGCTAGTTCGGGAGCATCTTTGGCGCTGGATGCGCCCGGTTGTGCCTGTCGCAATGCCACGGTCGGTTGAATAGCCGTGGGTCCCCCCAATCTGCGCTCCAGGGACAACGAAACCCACGACACCCGTCCCGATATGGACCACCCACGGCCATTCACCCCGACCGTAGCAGTGTGACAGGTATAACCAGGCCCATTCAGTGCCCCCTATGCTGCCCAACTAGCAACCCAGAGCCAACCCGAGACCGAGGGTCTCAAAATTGTGGTTTCGCCCAGGAGCAAGACGCCGATATCCAGGCATCGATACGCTAGCTGTTCGTTTTAAGTCAGCTGGTGTATGAATGCCTGGGCATCGGCCTATGGTCCTGGGCTTCTCAGATAGCCGAAACCAACGTTTTGAGCATCGGGGGCGCTGGATGGGTCGGGTTGTGCCTTTTTCACTGCCACGCTGAATAGCCGTGGGTGATCCATATGGGGCGAGTGTCGTGGGTTTCGGTGTCCCTGGAGTGCAGACTGGCGGGACCAACGTCTATTCAACCGACCGTGGCAGTGGGAAAGGCACAACTCGGCCCGTCCGGCGCCCCTGATGCTCTCGAACTAGCCACGCAGACCCAATTCGAGACCATGGGTCTCAAAACTGAGGTTTCGGTCGTCCTCAAGGTCCAGGAGCAAGACGCCGATCTCCAGGCACCCATACGCTAGCTGTTCGTTATTAGTCAGCTGGTGTAGGAATGCCTGGGCATCGGCGTATGGTCCTGGGCTTCTCAGACGGCCGAAACCACCGTTTTGAAACCCATGGTCTCGGTTTGGCTCTGGGTTGCTAGTTCGAGAGCATCGGGGGCGCTGAATGGGCCTGGTTGTGCCTTTCCCACTGCCACGGTGAGGTGAATAGCCGTGGGTCCCGCCAGTCTGCGTTCCAGGGACACCGAAACCCACGACACTCGCCCCATATGGATCACCCACGGCTATTCACCACCACCGTGGCAGTGAAAAAGGCACAACCCGGCCCATCCGGCGCCCCCGATGCTCGCGAAGAAGCAACCCAGAGCTAAACCGAGACCAGGAGGCTCAAAACGTTGTTTCCGGCCGTCTGAGAAGCCCAGGACCATACGCCAATGCCCAGGCATTCATACACAAGCTGACTTATAACAAACAACTGGCGTATCGATGCCTGGATATCGGCGTCTTGCTCCTGTGCATCGAGGACGGCCGAAACCACAATTTTGAGACATTCGGTCACCAGTTAGCTCTGGGCTGCTAGGTCGACAACATCGGGGGCGCTGAATGGGCCTGGTTGTACCTGCTCCACTGCTAGGTTCGAAGTGAATAGCCGTGGGTAGTCCATATCGGGGAGGGTGTCGTGGGTTCCGTTGTTCTGGAGCGAATATTGAGGGCACCCACAGCTATTCAACCGACCGTAGCATTGCTACAGGTACAACCAGGCCCATTCAGCGCCCCCGATGCTGCCGAACCAGCAACCCAGAGCCAACTCGAGACCGAGGGTTTCAAAACTGTGGTTTCGGCCGTCCTCGAGGCCCAGGAGCAAGACGCCTTTCTCCAGGCATTCATACGCTAGCTGTTCGTTATTAGTCGGCGTTGTATGAATGCCTGCGCATCGGCGTATGGTCCTGGGCTTCTCAGATAGCCGAAACCACCGTTTTGAGCCCCATGGTCTCGGTTTGGCTCTGGGTTGCTAGTTCGAGATCACCGGGGGCGCCAGACGGGCCGGGTTGTGCCTTTCCCACTGCCACGGTCGGTTGAATAGCCGTCGATCCCACCAACCTGCGCTCCAGGGACACCGAAACCCACGACACTCGCCCCATATAGATCACCCACGGCTATTCACCCTTACTGTGGCAGAGGGAATGGCACAATGCGGCCCATCCAGCGCCCCCGATGCTCTCGAACTAGCAACCCAGAACCAAACCGAGACCATGGGGTTCAAAACGTTGGTTTCGGCCGTGTGAGGAGCCCAGTACCATACGCCGATGCCCCGACATTCATACACCAGCTGACTAATAACGAACAACTAGCATATCGATGCCTGGATATCGGAATCTTGCTCCTGGGCATCGAGTACGGCCGAAACCACAATTTTGACACCCTCGGTCTCGAGTTGGCTCTAGGTTGCTAGTTCGGCAGCATCGAGGGCGCTGAATGGACCTGGTTGTGCCAGTCCCACTGCTACGGACGAGGTGAACAGCCATGGGTGGTCCATATCGGAGCGGGTGTCGTGGGTTTCGTTGTTCTGGAGCGAATATTGGGGGGACCCACGATATTAAACCGACCGTGGCAGTGCGACAGGCACAACCGGGCCCATCCAGCGCCCCCGATGCTCCCCAACTAGCCACGCAGAGCCAATACGAGACGACGGGTCTCAAAACTGTGGTTTCCGCCATCCTCGAGGCCCAGGAGCAACACGCCGATATCCAGGCATCGATACGCTAGTTTTTCGTTATAAGTCAGCTGGTGTATGAGTGCCTGGGCATTGGCGTATGGTCCTGGGCTTCTCAGACGGCCGACACCACCGTTCTGAGCCCCATGGTCTCAGTTTGGCTCTGGGTTGCTAGTTCGAGAGCATCGGGGGCGGTGAATGGGCCGCATTGTGCCTTACCCACTGCCACGGTGGTGTTGAATAGCCGTGTGTGATCTATATGGGGAGAGTGTCGTGGGTTTCGGTGTCCCTGGAGCGCAGATTGGTGGGACCCACGGCTATTCACCCCCACCGTGGCAGTGGGAAAGGCACAGCCCGGCCCGTCTGGCGCCCCCGATGCTCTCGAAATAGCAACCCAGAGCCAAACCTAGACCATGGGGCTCAAAATGGTGGTTTCGGCAATCTGAGAAGCCAAGGACCATACGCCGATGCCCAGGTGTTCATACAGCAGCTGACTAATAACGAACAGATAGCGTATGGATGCCTGGAGACCGGCGTCTTGCTCCTGGGCCTTGAGGACAGCCCAAAACATCAGTTTTGAGACCATCGTTCTCGAGATGGCTCTGGGTTGCTAGTTCGGCAGCATCGGAGGCGCTGAATGGGGCTGGTTGTACCTGTCCCACTGCTACGGTCGTAGTGAATAGCCGTGGGTGGTCCATATCGAGGCGGGTGTCGTGGGTTTCGTTGGAGCGCAGATTGGGGGGACCCACGGCTATTTAACCGACCGTGGCAGTGCCACAGGTACAACCGGGTCCATCCAGCGCCAACGATGCTCCCGAACTGGCCACGCAGAGCCAATTTGAGACAAAGGGTCTCAAAAGTGTGGTTTCCGCCGTCCTCGAGGCCCAGGAGCGAGACGCCGTTCTCCAGGCATCCATACGCTAGCTGTTCGTTATAAGTCAGCTGCTGTATGAACGCCTGGGCATCGGTGTATGGTCCTGGGCTTCTCAGATGGCCGAAACCACCGTTTTGAGTCCCATGGTCTCGGTTTGGCTCTGGGTTGCTAGTTCGAGAGCATCGGGGGCGCCAGACGGGCCGGGCTGTTCCTTTCCCACTGCCACGGTCGGTTGAATAGCCGTGGGTCCTTCCAATCTGCGCTCCAGGGACACCGAAACCCACGACACTCGCCCCATATAGATCACCCACGGCTATTCACCCCCATCGTGGCAGTGGGAAAGGCACAATGCGGCCCATCCAGGGCCCCCGACACTCTCGAACTCGCAACCCAGAACCAAAACGTGACCATGGGGCTCAAAACGGTGGTTTCGGCCGTCGGAGAAGCCCAGGACCATACGCCGATGCCCAGGCATTAATACACCAGCTGACTAATAACTAACAACTAGCGTATCGATGCCTGGATATCGGCGTCTTGCTGCTGGGCATCGAGTACGGCCGAAACCACAATTTTGAGACCCTCGGTCTCGAGTTGGCTCTCGGTTGCTAGTTCGGCAGCATCGAGGGCGTTGAATGGACCTAATTGTGCCTGTCCCACTGCTACGGTCGGGGTGAATAGCCATGTGTGGTCCATATCGGGACAGGTGTCGTGGGTTTCGTTGTCCCTGGAGCGCAAATTGGGGGGACCGACGGCTATTCAACCGACCGTGGCAGTGCGACAGGGACAACCGGGCCCATCCAGCGCCAAAGATGGTCCTGGGCCTTGAGGACGGCCGAAACCTCAGTTTTGAGACCCATGCTCTCGAATTGGGTCTGCGTGGCTAGTTCGAGAGCATCGGGGGCGCCGGACGGCCGGGTTGTGCCTTTCCCACTGCCACGGTCGGTTGAATATCCGTGGGTCCCACCAATCTGCGCACCAGGGACACCGAAACCGACGACACTCGCCCCATATAGATCACCCACGGCTATTCACCCCCATCGTGGCAGTGGGAAAGGCACAATGCGGCCCATCCAGCGCCCCCGATGCTCTCTAACTAGCAACCCAGAACCAAACCGAGACCATGGGGCTCAAAACGGTGGTTTCGGCCGTCTGAGAAGCCCAGGACAATACGCCGATGCCCAGGCATTCATACACCAGCTGTCTAATAACGAACAACTAGCGTATCGATGCCTGGATATCGGCGTCTTGCTCCTGGGCATCGAGGACGGCCGAAACCACAGTTTTGAGACCCTCGGTCTCGAGTTGGCTCTACGTTGCTAGTTGGGGAGCATCGGGGGCGCTGGATGGGCCCGGTTGTGCCTGTCGCACTACCACGGTCGGTTGAAAAGCCGTGGGTCCCCCCAATATTCGCTCCAAAACAACGAAACCCACGACACCCGCCCCGATATGGACCACCCACAGCTATTCACCTCGACCGTAGCAGTGGGACTGGCACAACCAGGTCCATTCAGCGCCCTCGAGGCTGCCGAACTAGCAACCTAGAGCCAACTCGAGACCGAGGGTCTCAAAATTGTGGTTTCGGCCGTACTCGATGCCCAGGAGCAAGAGGCCGATATCCAGGCATCAATACGCTATGTGTTCGTTATTAGTCAGCTGGTGTATGATTGTCTGGGCATCGGCGTATGGTCCTGGGCTTCTCAGACGGCCGAAACCACCGTTTTGAACCCCATCGGGGGCGCTGGATGGGCCGCATTGTGTCATTCCCTCTGCGACGGTGAGGGTGAACAGCCGTGAGTGATCTATATGCGGCGAGTATCGTGGGTTTCGGTGTCCCTGGAGCGCAGGTTGGTGGGATCCACGGCTATTCAACCGACCGTGGCAGTGGGAAAGGCACAACCCGGCCCGTCCGGCGATCCCGATGCTCTCGAACTGGCAACCAAAAGCCAAACCGAGACCATGGGGCTCAAAACGGTGGTTTCGGCTATCTGAGAAGCCCAGGACCATACGCCGATGCGCATGCATTAATACAACACCGACTAATAACGAACAGCTAGTGTATGAATGCCTGGAGACCGGCGTCCTGCTCCTGGGCCTCGAGGACGGCCGAAACCACAGTTTTGAGACCCTCGCTCTCGAGTTGGATCTGGGTTGCTAGTTCGGCAGCATCGGGCGCGCTGAATGGCCTGGTTGTACCTGTACCACTGCTACGGTCGGTTGAATAGCTGTGGGTCCCTCCAAAATTCGCTCCAGGACAACGAAACCCACGACACCCGCCTCGATATGGACCACCCACGGCTATTCACTTCGACCCTAGCAGTGGGACAGGTACAACCAGGCCCATTCAGCGCCTCCGAAGCTGCCGAGCTATCAACGCAGTTCCAACTCGTGACCGAGGGTCTCAAAATTGTGGTTTCGGCCGTCCTCGAGGACCAGGAGCAAGACGCCGGTGTCCAGGCATTCATACGCTAGCTGTTCGTTATTAGTCGGCGTTGTATGAATGCCTGCGCATCGGCGTATGGTCCTGGGTCAGACGGCCGAAACCACATTTTGAACCCGTTGTATGAATGCCTGCGCATCGGCGTATGGTCCTGGGCTTCTCAGATAGCCGAAACCACCGTTTTGAGCACCATGGTATCGCTTCGGCTTTGGGTTGCTAGTTAGAGTGCACCGTGGTGAGGGACGGGCCGGGTTGTGCCTTTCCCACTGCCACGGTCGGTTGAATAGCCGTGGATCCCACCAACCTGCGCTCCAGGGACACCGAAACCCACGACACTCGCACCTTATAGATCAATCACGGCTATTCACCCCACCGTGGCAGTGAGAAAGGCACAACCAGGCCCATCCGGCGCCCCCGATGCTCTCGAAGTGGCAACCCAGAGCTAAACCGAGACCAGTGGGCCCAAAACGTTGTTTTGGGCCGTCTGAGAAGCCCAGGACCATACGCCGATGCCCAGGCATTCATACACCAGCTGACTAATAACGAACAGCTAGCGTATCGATGCCTGGATATTTGCGTCTTGCTCCTGGGCATCGAGGACGGCCGAAACCACAATTTTGAGACACTCGGTCTCGGTTTGGCTCTGGGTTGCTTGTTCGCAAGCATCGGGGGCGCTGGATGGGACAAGTTGTGCCTTTTTTACTGCCACGGTCGGTTGAATAGCCGTGGGTCCCCCCAATCTGCGCTCCAGGGACAACGAAACCCACGACACCCGTCCCGATATGGACCACCCACGGCTATTCACCCCGACCGTAGCTATCTGTTCGTTATGAGTCAGCTGGTGTATGAATGCCTGGGCATCGGCGTATGGTCCTGGGCTTCTCAGACGGTCGAAACCAAACTTTTGAGCCCCCTGGTCTCGGTTTGGCTCTGGGTTGCTAGTTCTGCAGCATCGGGGGCGCTGAATGTGCCTGGTTGTACCTGTCCCACTGCTACGGTCGGTTGAATAGCTGTGGGTCCCCCCAATATTCGCTCCAGGACAACGGAACCCACGACACCCTCCCCGACATGGACCACCCACGGCTAATCACTTCGACCCTAGTAGTGGGACAGGTACAACCAGGCCCATTCAGCGCCCCCGATGCTGCCGAACTAGCAACCCAGAGCCAACTCGTGACCTAGTGTCTCAAAATTGTGGTTTCGGCCGTCCTCGATGCCCAGGAGCAAGACGGCGATATCGAGGCATCAATACGCCAGTTGTTTGTTATAAGTCAGCTTGTGTATGAATGGCTGGGCATCGGCGTATGGCCCTGGGCTTCTCAGACGGCCGAAAACAACGATTTGAGCCCCCTGGTCTCGGTTTGGCATTGGGTTTCTAGTTCGAGAGCATCGGGGGCACTGGATGGGCCACATTGTGCCATTCCTTCTGCCATGGTGAGGGTGAAGGGCCGTGGGGATTCATATGGGGGCGAGTGTCGTGGGTTTCGGTGTCCCTGGAGCGCAGATTGGTGGGACCCACGGCTATTCATCCCCACCGTGGCAGTGGGTAAGGCACAACCAGGCCCATCCAGCGCTCCCGATGCTCTCGAACTAGCAACCCTGAGCCAAACCGAGACCATGGGATTCAAAACGGTGGTTTCGTCCGTCTGAGAAGCCCAGGACCATACGCCGATGCCCAGGCATTCATACACAAGCTGACTAATAACAAACAACTGGCGTATCGATGCCTGGATATCGGACTCTTGCTCCTGGGCATCGAGGACGGCCGAAACCACAATTTTGAGACACTCGATCACGAGTTGGCTCTGGGTTGCTAGTTCGGCAGCATCAGGGGTTCTGAATGGGCCTGGTTGTACCTGTCCCACTGCTAGGGTCGAAGTGAATAGCCGTGGGTGGTCCATATCGGGGAGGGCGTCGTGGGTTTCGTTGTCCTGGAGCGAATACTGGGGGGACCCACAGCTATTCAACCGACCGTAGCAGTGGGACAGGTAGAACCAGGCCCATTCAGCGCCCCCGATGCTGCCGAACTAGCAACCCAGAGCCAACTCGAGACCGAGGGTCTCAAAACTGTGGTTTCGGCCGTCCTCGAGTCCCAGGAGCAAGACGCCGATATCCAGGCATCGACATGCTAGCTGTTCGTTATTATTCAGCTGGTGTATGAATGCCTGGGCATCGGCGTATGGTCCTGGGCTTATCAGACGGCCGGAACCAACGTTTTGAGCCCCATGGTCTCGGTTTGGCTCTGGGTTGCTAGTTCGCGAGAATCGGGGGCGCTGCATGGGCCGCATTTTGCCTTTCCCTCTGCCACGGTGGGGGTGAATAGCCGTGGGGATCCATATGGGGGCGAGTCTGGTGGGTTTCGTTGTCCGGGAGCCCAGATTGGTGGGACCCACGGCTATTCAACCGACCGTGCCAGTGGAAAGGGAACAACCCGGCCCGTCCGGCGCCCCCAATGCTCTCGAACTAGCAACCCAGAGCCAAACCGGGACCATGGGGTTCAAAACGGTAGTTTCGGCCGTCTGAGAAGCCCAGGACCATACGCCGATGACCAGGCATTCATACACCAGCTGACTAATAACGAACAGCTAGCGTATCGATGGCTGGATATAGGCGTCTTGCTCCTGGGCATCGAGGACGGCCGAAACCACAATTATGAGACCCTTGTTCTCGAGTTCACTCTGGGTTTCTAGTTGGGCAGCATCGGGGGTGCTGAATGGGCCTGGTTGTACCTGTCCCACTGCTACGGTCGTGGTGAATAGCCGTGAGTGGTCCATATCGGGACGGGTGTCGTGGGTTTCGTTGTCCCTGGAGCGCAAATTGGGGGGACCTACGGCTATTCAACCGACCGTGACAGTGCGAGAGGCACAACCGGGCCCATCCAGCGCCAAAGATGCTCCCGAACTAGCCACGCAGAGCCAGTTCGAGACTAAGGGTTTCAAAACTGTAGTTTTCGCCGTCTTTGAGGCCCAGGAGCGACACGCCGATATCCAGGCATCCATACGCTAGCTGTTCG
The DNA here is from genome assembly GCA_020654155.1 of Novius pumilus. Classification (NCBI taxonomy): domain Eukaryota; kingdom Metazoa; phylum Arthropoda; class Insecta; order Coleoptera; family Coccinellidae; genus Novius; species Novius pumilus. The sequence goes on from JAIFOV010000563.1 coordinate 63,104, forward strand.
TCATTAGTCAGCTGGCGTATGAATGCCTTTGCATCGGGGTAAGGTACTGGGCTTTTCAGACGGCCGAAACCACATTTTTGAATCCCTTTGTCTCGAATTGGCTCTGGGTGGCTAGTTCGGGAGCATCAGGGGCGCTGGTTGGGCCCGGTTGTGCCTGTCGCACTGCCACGGTCGGTTGAATAGCCGTGGGTCCCCCCAATATTCGCTCCAGGACAACGAAACCCACGACACCCGCCCCGATATGGACCACCCACAGCTATTCACCTCGACCGTAGCAGTGGGACAGGCACAACCAATTCCATTCAGCGCCCTCGTTGCTGCCGAACTAGCAACCTAGAGACCGAACTATTCAATTCGAGACCGAGGGTCTCAAAATTGTGTTGTCGGCCGTCCTCGAGGCCCAGAAGCAAGACGCCTCCAGGCCTCCAGGCGTCCATACGCTAGCTGTTCGTTATGAGACAGCTAGTGTATGAATTCCTGGGCATCAGCGTATGGTCCTGGGCTTCTCAGACGGCCGAAACCGCCGTTTTGAGCCCCATGGTCTCGGTTTGACTCTGGGTTGCTAGTTCGAGAGAATCGGGGGCGCCTGGTGGGCCGAGATTTTACTTTCCACTGTCACGGTCGGGGTGAATAGCCGCGTGTGATCCATATCGGGGCGAGTGTCGTGGGTTTCGGTGTCCCTGGACCGCAGATTGGTGGGACCCACGGCTATTCAACCGACCGTGGCAGTGGGGAAGGCACAACCCGGCCCATCTGGCGCACCGATGCTCTCGAACTAGCAACCCTGAGCCAAACCGAGACCGAGGGTCTCAAAACTGTGGTTTCGGCCGTCCTCGAGTCCCAGGAGCAAGACGCCGATATCCAGGCATCGACACGCTAGCTGTTCGTTATTATTCAGCTGGTGTATGAATGCCTGGGCATCGGCGTATGGTCCTGGGCTTATCAGACGGCCGAAACCAACGTTTTGAGCCCCATGGTCTCGACTTGGTTCTAGGTTGCTAGTTCGGCAGCATCGAGGGCGCTGAATGAACCTGGTTGTGCCTGTCCCACTGCTACGGTCGGGTAGAATAGCCGTGGGTGGTCCATATCGGGACTGGTGTCGTGGGTTTCGTTGTCCCTAGCGCAAATTGGGGGGAACCACGGCTATTCAACCGACCGTAGCAGTCTGATAGGCACAACCAGGCCCATTCAACGCCCCCGATGCTGCCGAACTAGTATTCTAGAGCCAACTCGAGACCCAGGGTCTCAAAATTGTGGTTGCTCCCGTCCTCGATGCCCAGGAGCAAGACGCCAATATCCAGGCATCGATACGCTAGCTGTTCGTTATTAGTCAGCTGGCGTATGAATGCCCGGGCATCGGCGTATGTTACTGGGCTTCTCAGACGACCGAAAGTACCGTTTTGAACCCCATGGTCTCGGTTTGGCTCTGGGTTGCTAGTTCGAGAGCATCGGCGGCGCTGGATGGGCCTGGTTGTGCTTTTCCCACTGCCACGGTGGGGGTGAATAGCCGTGGGTCCCACCAATCTGCGCTCAAGGGACAACGAAACCCACGACAACCGTCCCGACATGGACCACCCACGGCTATCCACTCCGACCGTAGCAGTTGGACAGGTACAACCAGGCCCATTCAGCGCCCCCGATGCTGCCCAACTAGCAACCCAGAGCCAACTCGAGACCGAGGGTCTCAAAATTGTGGTTTCGGCCGTCCTCGATGCCTAGGAGCAAGACGTCGATATCCAGGCATCCATACGCTAGCTGTTCGTTATTAGTCAGCTGTCGTATGAATGCCTGGGCATCGGTGTAAGGTACTGGGCTTTTCAGATGGCCGAAACCACGTTTTTGAATCCCTTTGTCTCGAATTGGCTCTGGGTGTCTAGTTCGAGAGCACCGGCAGCGCCGGATGGGCCGGGTTGTGCCTTTTCCACTGCCACGGTGGGGGTGGATAGCCGTGGGTGATCCATATGAAGCGAGTGTCGTGGGTTCCGGTGTCCCTGGAGCGCAGATTGGTGGAACCCACGGCTCTTCAACCGACCGTGGCAGTGGGAAAGGCACAACCCGGCCCATCCGGCGCCCCCGATGTTCTCGAACTAGCAACCCAGAGCCAAACCGAGACCATGGGGCTCAAAAACGGTCGTTTCGGCCTTCTGAGAAGCCCAGGACCATACGCTGATGCCCAGGAATTCATACACTAGCTGACTAATAACGAACAGCTAGCGTATGGATGCCTGGAGACCGGCGTCTTGCTCCTGGGCCTCGAGGACTGCAGAAACCACAGTTTTGAGACCCTTTGTCTCGAATTGGCTCAGCGTGGCTAGTTGGGGAGCATCTTTGGCGCTGGATGGGCCCGGTTGTGCATGTCGCAATGCCACGGTCGGTTGAATAGCCGTGGGCCCCCCAATACTCGCTCCAGGACAACGAAACCCACGACACCCGCCCCGATATTGACCACCCACGTCTATTCACCTCGACCGTAGCAGTGGGACAGGCACAACCAGGTCCATTCAATGCCCTCGATGCTGCCGAACTAGCAACCTAGAGCCAACTCGAGACCGAGGGTCTCAAAATTGTGGTTTCAGCCGTACTCGATGCCCAGAAGCAAGACGCCGATATCTATGCATCGATACGCTAGTTGTTCGTTATTAGTCAGCTGTTGTATGAATGCCTGGGCATCGGCGTATGGTCCTGGGCGTCTCAGAAGGCCGAAACCAACGTTTTGAGCCCCATGGTCTCGGTTTGGTTCTGGGTTGCTAGCTCGAGATCATCGGGGGCGCTGGATGGGCCGAATTGTGCCTTTCCCACTGGCACGATGTGGGTGAATATCCGTGGATCACACCAACCTGCGCCCCAGGGACACCGAAAGTCAGAATACTCGCCCCATATAGAGCTCACCCACGGCTATTCACCCCACCGTGGCATTGGAAAAGTCACAACCAGGCCCATCCAGCGCCTCCGATGCTCTCGAACTAGCAACCGAGAGCCAATTCGAGACAAAGGGTCTCAAAAGTGTGGTTTCCGCCGTCCTCGAGGCCCAGGAGCAACACGCCGATATTCAGGCATCCATACGCTAGCTGTTCGTTATTAGTCAGCTGGCGTTTGAATGCCTGGGCATCGGCGTATCGTACTAAGCTTTTCAGACGGCCCAAACCCTGTTTTTGAATTCCTTTGTCTCGAATTGGCTCTGGGTGGCTAGTTTGGGAACATCGGGGGGGCTGGATGGGCCATGTTTTGCCTTTCCCACTGCCACGGTGGGGGTGAATAGCCGTGTGTGATCTATATGGGGCGAGTGTTGTGGGTTTCGGTGTCCCTGGAGCGCAGGTTGGTGGAATCCACGGCTATTCAACCGAACGTGGAAGTGGGGAAGGAACAACCCGGCCCGTCCGGCGCCCCTGGTGCTCTCGAACTAGCAACCCAAAGCCATACCGAGACCATGGGGCTCAAAACGGTGGTTTCGGCCGTCCGGGGAGCCCAGGACCATACGCCGATGCCCAGGCATTCATACACCAGCTGAGTAATAAGAAACAAGTGGCGTATCGATGCCTGGAGACCGGTGTCTTGCTCCTGTGCCTCGAGGACGGCCGAAACCACAGTTTTGAGACCATCGGTCTCGAGTTGGCTCTGGGTTGCTAGTTCGGCAGCATCAGGGGCGCTGAATAGGCCTAGTTGTACCTTTCCCAATGTACGGTCGTAGTGAATAGCCGTGGGTGGTCCATATCGAGGCGGGTGTCTTGGGTTTCGTTGGAGCGCAGATTTGGGGGACCCACGGCTATTCAACCGACCGTGGCAGTGCGACAGGCACAACCGGGCCCATCCAGCGCCAACGATGCTCCCCAACTACCCACGCAGAGCAAATTGGAGAAAAAGGGTCTCAAAACTGTGGTTTCCGCGGTCCTCGAGGCCCAGTAGCGACACGCCGATATCCAGGCATCCATACGCTGGCTTTTCGTTATAAGTCAGCTGGCGTATGAATGCCTGGGCATCGGTGTATGGTACTGGGCTTTTCAGACGGCCCAAACCCCGTTTGTGAATCCCTTTGTCTCGAATTGGCTCCGGGTGGCTAGTTCGGGAGCATCGGGGACGCTGGATGGACCCGGTTGTGCTTGTCGCACTGCCACGGTCGGTTGAATAGCCGTGGGTACCCCCGATATTCGCTCCAGGGACAACGAAACCCACGACACCCGTCCCGATATGGACCACCCACGCCTATTCATCCCGACCGTAGCAGTAGGACAGGTACAACCAGGCCCATTCAGCGCCCCCAATGCTGCCCAACTAGCAAGCCAGAGCCAACTCGGGACCGAAGGTCCCAAAATTGTGGTTTCGGCCGTCCTCGATGCCCAGGAGCAAGACGCCGATAGATATGCATCGATACGATAGCTGTTCGTTATTAGTCAGCTGGTGTATGAATGCCTGGGCATCGGCGTATGGTCCTGGGCTTCTCAGGCGGCCAAAACCTCCGTTTTGAGCCCCATGGTCTCGGTTTGGCTCTGGGTAGCTAGTTCGAGAGCATCGGGGGCGCTGGATGGGCCGGGTTGTGCTTTTTCCACTGCCACGGTCGGTTGAATAGCTGTTGGTCACACCAATCTGCGGTCCAGGGACACCGAAATCCACGACACTCGCCCCCATATGAATCCCCACGGCTATTCACCCTCACCGTGGCAGAAAGAATGGCACAATGCGGCCCATCCAGCGCCTCGATGCTCTCGAATTAGCAACCCAGATCCAAACCGAGACCATGGGGCTCAAGACGGTGGTTTCGGCCGTCTGAGAAGCCCAGGACCATACGCCGATTCCCAGGCAACTAGCGTATCGATTCCTGGATATCGGCGTCTTGCTCCTGGGCATCGAGTACGGCCGAAACCACAATTTTGAGACCCTCGGTCTCGAGTTGGCTGTGGGTTGCTAGTTCGGCAGCATCGATGGCGTTGAATGGACCTGGTTGTGCCTGTCCCACTGCTACGTTCGAGCTGAATAGACGTGGGTGGTCCATATCGGGGCGGGTGTCGTGGGTTTCGTTGTCCTGGAGCGAATATTGGGGGGACCCACGACTATTCAACCGACCGTGTCGGTGCGACAGGCACAACCGGGCCCGTCCAGCGCCCCCGATGCTCCCCAACTAACCACGCAGAGCCAATTCGGGACAAAGGGTCTCAAAACTCTGGTTTCCGCCGTCCTCGAGGCCTAGGAGCAACACGCCGATATCCAGGCATCCATTAGATACTTGTTCGATATTAGTCAGCTGGCGTATGAATGCCTGAGCATCGGCGTATGGTACTGGGCTTTTCAGACGGCCGAAACCACGTTTTTGAACCCCTTTGTCTCGAACTGGCTCTGGGTGACTAGTTCGGGAGCATCGGGGGCGCTGGATGGGCCCGGTTGTGCCTGTCGCACTGCCACGGTCGGTTGAATAGCCGTGGGTCCCCCCGATATTCGCTCCAGGACCACGAAACCCACGACACCCTCCCCGATATGGACCACCCACGGCTATTCACTTCGACCCTAGCAGTGGGACAGGTACAACCAGGCCCATTCAGCGCCTCCGATGCTGCCGAACTAGCAACGCAGTTCCAACTCGTGACCGAGGGTCTCAAAATTGTGGTTTCGGCCGTCCTCGATGCCCAGGAGCAAGGCGCCGATATCCAGGCATCGATACGCTAGTTGTTCGTTATTAGTCAAGTGGTGTATGAATGCCTGAGCATCGGCGTATGGTCCTGGGCTTCTCAGACGGCCGAAACCACCGTTTTGAGCCCCATGGTCTCGGTTTGGCTCTGGGGTGCTAGTTCGAGAGCATCGGGGGCCGTAGATGGGCCGCATTGTGCCTTTCCCTCTGCCTTTCCAATAAGGTTTCATATGTCGCTGAATCTTCGATAGGAACGAAGAAACAGCTGTTTTCATTGTTGGTTCATTTTGAACGACCGATTGTCGTTGTTGTTGTAATAATTGAGCTATGTTATCTTTGGACACACCGTTGTGCGGGTGCTGAAATACCTTTCCAATTATGGACCATATGGAATTTGAACGATCGATCATAAAATATCTAATAATCGTGTTACGGTGACCAATGATCCACCATTTTGAGGGCACTGAAAAGGTCATACCAATTAGGTGTCATACGTCGATGAAGCTATCGCTGTATTTGCAATAGAAGCGAAGAATCTCTGATAATTGTGTAAGGGTGACTGTTGGTACATCGTTGTGCGTGTATTGAAAAGTCCTTTCCAATGAGGTATCATACTTTGCTGTATTTGCGATAGGAAGCAAGGAACAGCTGTTTTCTTTTTTTGTGCATTTCGACAGACTGATCATGAAATCTCTAATAATCGTGTTATGGCAACCGTTGGTACACCGTTGTGCAGGCACTGAAAAGGCCTTTCCAATGAGGTATCATACGTCGCAGTATCTGCGATAGGAACGACGAAACAGCTGTTTTCATTTTTTGAGCATTTTAAACGACCGGTTATAGAATCTTTTACAATCATGCTATGGTAACCTTTGATACACCGTTTTGCGGGTACTGAAAAGTCCTTTCCAATGAGGTATCATTCGTTGCTGTGTTAGCAATAGTGGCGAAGAATTTCTGATAAGTGTGTTATGGTTACGGTTGGTACAACGATATGTGGGCACTGAGAAGGTTTTTCAAAAGAGGTATCATATGTCGCTGTATCTGCTACAGGAACGAAGAAACAGCTGTTTTCATTTTTTGTGCATTTTGAGCGACTGATTATAGAATCTCCTATAATCGTACTATGGTCACCTTTGATACACTTTTGTGCGGGTACTGAAAAGACCTTTCCAATGAGGTATCATACTTCGCTGTATTTGCAATAGGAGCGAAGAAGCTCTAATAATTGTGTTATGTTAACCTTGGACACACCGTTGTGCGGGTACTGAAATACCTTTCCAGTTATGGACCACATGGACTTTGAAGGATCGATCAATAAATCTCTAATAATCGTGTTATGGTAACCGATGAGACACCTCTGTGACGTCACTGAAAATGCCTTGAGGTGTCATGCGTCGAAGTAGCTGTCGCTGTATTTGCAATAGGAGCGAAGAATCTCTAATAATTGTGTTATGGCGACCGTTGGTACATCGTTGTGCGTGTACTGAAAAGTCCTTACCAATGAGGTATCATACGTCGCTGTATCTGCGATAAGAACGAAGAAACAGCTATTTTCTATTTTGTGCATCCTCAATGTCCGATCATAGAATTCCTAATAATCTTGCTATGGTAACCGATGATACATAGTTGGGCGGGCACTGAAAAGGCTTTTTCAATGAGGTATGATACGTCGCTTCATCTGCGATAGGAACGAAGAATAAACGTTTCTTGTGGATTTTGAACAATCGATCATAAAATCTCTAATAATCGTGTTATGTTAACTGTTGATCCACGTTTGTGCGGGCACTGAAAAGGCCCTACCAATGAGGTATTATACGTCGCTTCAACTGTGGCTTTATTTGCAATAGAAGCGAAGAATCTCTAATAATTTTGAATGGTAACTGTTGGTACACCGTTGTGAGGGCACTGAAAATGCCTTTCCAATGAGGTAATATACGTCTCTGTAGATGTCGCTGTATTTGCAATAGGAGCGAAGAATCTCTAATAATTGTGTTATGGTAACCATAAGTGTACCGTTATGAGGGCACTAATAGGGCCTTTCCAATGAGGTATCATATGTCGCTGTACCTGCGATAGGAACAAAGAAACAGCTGTTTTCATTTTTTGTGGATTTTGAACGACCGATCATAAAATCCATAGTTATCGTGCTATGGTATCTGTTGGTACACCGTTGTACGAGAACTGAAAAGGCCTTTCCAGTGGGGTATTAAATGTCGCTGTATCTGCGACAGAAACGAAGAAACAGCTGTTTCCATTTCTGGAGCATTTTGAACGGCCGATCATAAAATCTCTAATAATCGTGCTATGGTATCAGTTGATACTTTGTTGTCCGGACACTGTCCTTTCCAACGAATTATCATACGTCGCTGTATCTGCAATAGGAATGAAGAAACAGCTGTTTTCATTTTTTGAGCATTTTGACAAACTGATCATAAAATCTCTAATAATCGTGTTATGGCAACTGTTGATACAACGTTGTGCGGGCACTGAAAAGGCCTTTCCAACGAAGTATCAAACGTCGCAGTATCTGCGATAGGAACGAAGAAACAGCTGTCATCATTTTTTGCGCATTTTGAACGACCTATCATAAAATCTCTATAAATCATGTGATGGTGACCGTTGATACATGGTTGTGCGGGTATTGAAAAGTCCTTTCCAATGAGGTATCACACGTCGCTGTTTCTGCGATAAGAACGAAGAAAAAGCTGTTTATATTTTCTGTGCATTTTGAACGACCGATCATAAAATCTTTGCTAATTGTGCCATGGGTCGGTTGATACATTGTTATGCGGGCACAGGAAAGGCCTTGACATTGAGGTAGGACACGTCTCTTCATCTGCGATAGGAATGAAGAATAAGCTGTTTTCATTTCTTGTGGATTTTAAACGATCGATCATAAAATCTCTAACAATCATGTTATGTTAAACGTTGACCCACCTTAGTGCGGGCAATCAAGAGACCATACCAATGAGGTATTAAACGTCGCTTCAACTGTCGCTGTATTTGCAATAGGAGCAAAAAATCTCTAATGATTTCGAAAGGTGACTGTTGGTAAACCGTTGTGGGTGCACTGAAAAGGCCTTTTCAATGAGGTATCATACGTCTCTGTAGCTGTCGCTGTATTTGCGATAGGAGCGAAAAATCTATAACAATTGTGTTATGGTGTCCATAAGTGTACCGTTGTGAGGGCACTAATAAGTTATCATATGTCGCTGTATCTGAAATAGGAACAAAGAAACAGCTGTTTTCATTTTTTGTGCATTTTGAACGACCGATTGTAGAATCTCTTATAATCGTGCTATGGTTACCTTTGATACACCGTTGTGCGGGTTCTGAAAAGTCATTTCCAATGAGGTATCATACGTCGCTATATTCGCAATAGGAGCAAAGAATTCCTAATAATTAAGTTATGGTGACCGTTGGTATAATGACGTGAGGGCACTGAAAAAGCCTTTCCAATGATGTATCATACGTCGCTGTATCTGCGATAGGATCGATGAAACAGCTGTTTTTATCCTTTGTGCAATTTGAACGATCGATCATAATAACTCTAATAATCGTGCTATGATATCCGTTTATACACCGTTGTGCGGACACTGAAAAGGCCTTCCCAATGAGGTACCATACGTTCCTGTATCTGCGATAGGAACAAAGAAACAGCTGTTTTCATTTTTTGTGCATTTTGAACGACCGGTCATGGAATCGTTATAATCGTGTAATGGCTATCGTTGATACTAAGTTGTATGGGTACTGAAAAGTCGTTTCCAATGAGGTATCATACGTCGCCGTATGTGCGATAAGAACGAATAAGCAGCTGCTTTCATTCTTTGTGAATTTTGAACAACCGATCATAAAATCTCTAATAATCGTGCTGTGGTATCAGTCTGTACTCCGTTGTGCGGGCACTGAAAAGGCTTCTCAAATGAGTTATCATACGTCGCAGTATCTGCAATAGGAACGACGAAAAAGTTGTTTTCATTTTTTGTGTATTTTGAACGATAGATCATAAAATCTCTCGTAATCGTGTAATGGAAACCGTTGATACACCTTTGTCGGGGCACTGAAAAGTCCTTTCCAACGAGGTATCATACGTCGCTGTACCTGCAATAGGATTGAAGAAACAGCTGTTTTCATTTTTGGTGCTTTTTGACAGACTGATCATAAAATCTCTAATAATCGTGTTATGGCAACCTTTGATACACCGTTGTGCGTGCACTGAGAAGTCCTTTCCAATGAGGTATCATACGTCGCTGTATTTGCAATAGGAGAAAAGGATTTCTAATAATTGTGTTATGGTGACCGTTGGTAAACCGACATGAGGGCACAGAAAAGTTCTTTTCAATGAGGTATATGTCGCTGTATCTTCGACAAAAAAAACAGCTGTTTTCATTTTTTGTGCATTTTGAACGGCCGATCATAAAATCTCTAATAATCATGTTATGGTATCAGTGGATACTCCGTTGGGCGGGCACTGAAAAGGCCTTTCCAATGAGGTATCATACGTCGCAGTATCTGCGATAGGAACGACGAAACAGTTGTTTTCACTTTTTGTTGATTTTGAACGATAGATCATAGAATCTTTAATGATCTTGTTATGGTGACCGTTGATCCACCTTTGTCCGAGCACTGAAAACTCCTTTCCAATGAGGTATCATACGTCACTGTATCTGCGATAAGAACGAAGAAACAGCTGTTTTCATTTTTTGTGCATTTTGAACGACCGATCATAAAATCTTTACTAATTGTGCCATGGTATTGGTTGATACATTGTTGGACGGGCACTGGAAAAGCCTTTATATTGAGTTATGACAAGTCTCTTATAAATATGTTATTTTAACCGTTAGTGTACCGTTTTGAGGGCACTTATAAGGCCTTTCCAATGAGGTATCATATGTCGCTGTATCTGCGATAGGAACAAAGAAACAGCTGTTTTTATTTTGTGTGAATTTTGAACGACCGATCATAAAATCCATAATTATCGTGCTATGGTATCCGTTGATACACCGATGTGCGAGAACTGAAAAGGCCTTTCCAGTGGGCTATTAATTGTCGCTGTATCTGCGGTAGGAACGAAGGAACAGCTGTTTTCATTTTTTGTGCTTTTTGACACACTGATCATAAAATCTCTAATAATCGTGTTAAGGCAACCTTTAATACACCGTTGTGAGAACACTTAAAGGCCTCTCCAATGAGGTATCATACGTCGCAATATCTGCGATAGGAATGACGAAACAGCTGTTTTCATTTTTTGTGCATTTTGAACGACCGATAATAGAATCTCTAAAAATTGTGGTATGTTAGCCTTGGATACATCGTTATGCGAGCACTGAAAAGGCCTTTCGAATGAGGTATCATACGTCGCTGTATCTGCGATAGTACCGAAGAAACAGCTGTTTTAATTTTTTGTAGATTTTGAACGATCGATCATAAAATCTCTGATAATCGTGTTATGGTAACCGATGGTTCACCTTTGTGAGGGCACTGAAGAGGCCATACCAATGAAGTATTATACGTATCTTCAACTGTCGCTGTATTTGCAATAGGAGCGAAGAATCTCTAATGATTGTGTTATGGTGACCGTTAGTGTACCGTTGTGAGGGCATTAATAAGGCCTTTCCAATGAGGTATCGTATGTCGCTGTATCTGCAATAGGAACAAAGAAACAGCTGCTTTCATTCTTTGTGAATTTTGAACAACCGATCATAAAATCTCTAATAATCGTGCTGTGGTATCAGTCTTTACTCCGTTGTGCGGGCACTGAAAAGGCTTCTCAAATGAGTTATCATACGTCGCAGTATCTGCAATAGGAACGACGAAACAGTTTTTTTCATTTTTTGTGTATTTTGAACGATAGATCATAAAATCTCTCGTAATCGTGTAATGGTAACCGTTGATACACCTTTGTCGGGGCACTGAAAAGTCCTTTCCAACGAGGTACCATACGTCGCTGTACCTGCAATAGGATTGAAGAAACAGCTGTTTTCATTTTTGGTGCTTTTTGACAGACTGATCATAAAATCTCTAATAATCGTGTTATGGCAACATTTGGTACACCGTTGTGCGTGCACTGAGAAGTCCTTTCCAATGAGGTATCATACGTCGCTGTATTTGCAATAGGAGAAAAGGATTTCTAATAATTGTGTTATGGTGACCGTTGGTAAACCGACATGAGGGCACAGAAAAGTTCTTTTCAATGAGGTATATGTCGCTGTATCTTCGACACAAAAAACAGCTGTTTTCATTTTTTGTGCATTTTGAACGGCCGATCATAAAATCTCTAATAATCATGTTATGGTATCAGTGGATACTCCGTTGGGCGGGCACTGAAAAGGCCTTTCCAATGAGGTATCATACGTCGCAGTATCTGCGATAGGAACGACGAAACAGTTGTTTTCACTTTTTGTTGATTTTGAACGATAGATCATAGAATCTCTAATGATCTTGTTATGGTGACCGGTGATCCACCTTTGTCCGAGCACTGAAAACTCCTTTCCAATGAGGTATCATACGTCACTGTATCTGCGATAAGAACGAAGAAACAGCTGTTTTCATTTTTTGTGCATTTTGAACGACCGATCATAAAATCTTTACTAATTGTGCCATGGTATCGGTTGATACATTGTTGGACGGGCACTGGAAAGGCCTTTCTATTGAGTTATGACAAGTCTCTTATAAATATGTTATTTTAACCGTTAGTGTACCGTTTTGAGGGCACTTATAAGGCCTTTCCAATGAGGTATCATATGTCGCTGTATCTGCGATAGGAACAAAGAAACAGCTGTTTTTATTTTGTGTGAATTTTGAACGACCGATCATAAAATCCATAATTATCGTGCTATGGTATCCGTTGATACACCGATGTGCGAGAACTGAAAAGGCCTTTCCAGTGGGCTATTAATTGTCGCTGTATCTGCGGTGGGAACGAAGGAACAGCTGTTTTCATTTTTTGTGCTTTTTGACACACTGATCATAAAATCTCTAATAATCGTGTTAAGGCAACCTTTAATACACCGTTGTGAGAACACTTAAAGGCCTCTCCAATGAGGTATCATACGTCGCAATATCTGCGATAGGAATGACGAAACAGCTGTTTTCATTTTTTGTGCATTTTGAACGACCGATAATAGAATCTCTAATAATTGTGGTATGTTAGCCTTGGATACATCGTTATGCGAGCACTGAAAAGGCCTTTCGAATGAGGTATCATACGTCGCTGTATCTGCGATAGTACCGAAGAAACAGCTGTTTTAATTTTTTGTAGATTTTGAACGATCGATCATAAAATCTCTGATAATCGTGTTATGGTAACCGATGGTTCACCTTTGTGAGGGCACTGAAGAGGCCATACCAATGAAGTATCATACGTATCTTCAACTGTCGCTGTATTTGCAATAGGAGCGAAGAATCTCTAATGATTGTGTTATGGTGACCGTTAGTGTACCGTTGTGAGGGCACTAATAAGGCCTTTCCAATGAGGTATCGTATGTCGCTGTATCTGCGATAGGAACAAAGAAACAGCTGTTTTCATTTTTTGTGAATTTTGAACGACCGATCATAAAATCCATAATTATCGTGCTATGGTATCCGTTGATACACAATTGTGCGAAAACTGAAAAGGCATTTCCAGTGGGCTATTAAATGTCGCTGTATCTGCGGTAGGAACGAAGAAACAGCTGTTTTCATTTTTTGTGCTTTTTGACAGACTGATCAAAAAATCTCTAATAATCGTGTTATGGCAACCGTTGATACACCGTTGTGCGAACACTGAAAAGGCCTCTCCAATGAGGTATCATACGTCGCAATATCTGCGATAGGAACGACGAAACAGCTGTTTTCATTTTTTGTACATTTTAAACGACCGATTATAGAATCTCTAATAATTGTGCTATGTTAACCTTGGATACACCTTTGTGAGGGCACTGAAAAAGCCTTACCAATGAGCTATCAAACGTCGCTGTAGCTGTCGCTGTATTTGCAAAAAGAGCGAAGAATCTCTAATAATTGTGTTATGGTGACCGTGAGTATACTGTTGTGAGGACCCTGATAAGGCCTTTCCAATGAGGTATCATATGTGACTGTATCTGCGACAGGAACCAAGTTACATCTGATTTCATTAATTGTGTATTTTGAACGACCGATTATAAAATCTCTAATAATCATGTAATGGTGACCACCGATACATGGTTGTCCGGGTATTGAAAAGTTCTTTCCAATGAGGTATCGTACGTCGCTGTTTTTGCAATAGGAGCGAAGAATTTCTAATAATTGTGTTATGGTGACCGTTGGTACACCGACATGAGGGCATAGAAAAGGTCTTTCCAATGAGGTATCATATGTCGCTGTATCTTCGGTAGTAAAGAAGAAACAGCTGTTTTCATTTTTTGTGCATTCTGAACGACCGATTATGGAATCTCTAATAATTGTGCTATGTTAACCTTGGATACACCGTTGTGCGGGTACGGAAAGGGCTTTCCAATGAGGTATCATACGTCGCTGTATCTGCCATAGTACCAGAGAAACAGCTGTTTTCATATCTTGTGGATTTTGAACGATCGATCATAAAATCTCTTATAATCGTGTTATGGTAACCGATGGTCGACCTTCGTGAGGGCATCGAAAAAGCCTCACCAATGAGGTATGAAACGTCGCTCAAGCTGTTGCTGTATTTGCGAAAAGAACGAAGAATCTCTAATAATTGTGTTATGGCGACCGTGAGTATACCGTTGTGAGGACACTGATAAGGCCTTTCCAATGAGGTATCATATGTGACTGTATGTAATGGTGACCGCTGATACATGGGTATTGAAAAGTCCTTTTCAATGAAGTATCACACGTCGCAGTATCTGCGATAGGAACGAAGAAACAGTCGTTCTCATTTCTTGTGGATTTTGAACGATAGATCATAAAATCTCTTATAATCGTGTTATGGTAACCGCTGATCCACCTTTGTCAGGGCACTGAAAAGTCCTTTCCAATGAGATATCATATGTCGCTGTATCTGCGATAGGAACAAAGGAACAACTGTATTCATCTTTTGTGCATTCTGAACGACCGATTATAAAATCCATAATTATCGTGCTATGATATCCGTTGATACACTGTTGTGCGAGAATTGATAAGGCCTTTTCACTTGGGTATTAAATGTCGCTGTATCTGCGATAGGAACGAAGAAAGAGCTGTTTTCTTTTTTTGTGCATTATGAACGACCGGTCATATAATCTCTAATGATCGAGCTATGTTATCAGTTGATACTCCGTTGTGCTGGCAATGAAAAGGCATTTCCAATGAGGTATCATACGTAGCTGTCGCTGTATTTGCAGTAGGAGCAAAAAATCTCTAATAATTGTGTTATGGTGACCGTTAGTGTACCGTTGTGAGGGCACTAATAAGGCCTTTGCAATGAGGTATCATATGTCGCGGTATCTGCGATAATAACAAAGAAACAACTGTTTTCATCTTTTGTGCATTTTGAAAGACCGATCATGAAATCCATTATTATCGTCGCTTCAACTGTCGCTGTATTTGCAATACTAGCGAAGAATCTCTAATAATTTTGAATGGTGACCGTTGGTACACCGTTGTGCGGGCACTGAAAGGTCCTTTCCAATGAGGCATCATACGTCACTGTATTTGCAATAGGAGCGAAGAATTCCTAATAATTGTGTTATGGTGACCGTTGGTATACCGACGTGAGGCTACTGGAAAGGCCTTTCCAAAGATGTATCATACGTCGCTGTATCTGCGACAGGAACGAAGAATCATCTATTTAATTTTTGTGGATCTTGAACGATATATCATAAAATCTCTAACAGACAAAGAGACTTGTCATACCTCATTGGAAAGGCCTTTCCAGTGCCCGCCCATTAATGTATCAACCGATAACATGGCACTATTAGTAAAGATTTTATGATCGGTCGTTCAAAATGCACAGAAAATGAGAACAGCTGTTTCTTCGTTCTTATCGGAAATACAGCGTCGTATGATACCTCATTGGAAAGGACTTTTCAATATCCGCACAACCATGTATCCACGGTCACCATCACGTGATTATTAGAGATTTTATAATCGGTCGTTCAGAATGCACAAAGAATGAAAACAGATGTTTCTTCGTTCTTGTCGCAGATACAGCCACATATGATACCTCATTAGAAAGGCCTCATCAGTGCCCTAACAACGGTATGCTGACGGTCACCATAACACAATTATTGGAGATTCTTCGCTCTTATTGCAAAAACGGCGACAGCTACAGCAACGTATGATACCTCAGGCCTTTTCAGTGCCCTCACAAAGGTGGACCATCGGTTACCATAACATGATAATTAGAGATTTTATGATCTATTTTTCAAAATCCACCAAAAATGAAAACAGCTGGTTATTCGTTCTTATCGCACATACAGCGACGTATGATACCTCATTGGAAAGGACTGTTCAGTACCCGTACAACTAAGTATCAACGGTAACCATTACACGATTATTACGATTTCATGATCGTTCGTTCAAAATGCACAAAAGATGAAAACAGCTGTTCCTTTAATGCTATCGCAGATACAGCGACATATGATACCTCATTGGAAAGGCCTTATTAGTGCCCTCACAACGGTAAACTAACGGTCACACAACACAACATAACACAATTATTAGAGATTCTTTGCTCCTACTGCAAATAGAGCGACAGCTACAGAGACGTGGCCTCCATGGATACCATGGCACAATAAGTAAAGATTTTATGATCGGTCGTTCAAAATGCACAAAAAATGAAAACAGCTGTTTCTTCGTTCTTATCGCAGATACAGCGACGTATGATACCTCATTGGCAAGGCCTTTTCAGTGCCCGCAGAACGGTGTATCCTAGGTTAACATAACACAATTATTAGAGATTCTATAATCGGTCGTTCAAAATGCACAAAAAATGAAAACAGCTGTTTCTTCTTTCTTATCGAAGATACAGCGACATAAGATACTTCATTGGAAAGACCTTTTCAGTGACCTCATATCGGTGTACCAACAGTCACCATAACACAATTATTAGAAATTCTTCGCTCCTATTGCAAAAACAGCGACGTATGGTACCTCATTGGAAAGGACTTTTCAGTACACGCACAACGGTGTATCAAAGGTTACCATAGCACGAATATTAGAGATTTCATGATCACTCTGTCAAAATGCACAAAAAATGTAAACAGCTGTTTCTTCGTTCCTCTTGCAGATACAGCGACGTATGATACCTCGTTGAAGAGGACTTTTCAGTGCCCGGACAAATATGGATCAACGGTAACCATTACACGATTATTAGAGATTTTATGATCTATCGTTCAAAATCCACAAAAAATGAAAACAACGTTTCGTCGTTCCTATCGCAGATGCTGCGACGTATGATACCTCATTGGAAGGGCCTTCCCAGTGCCCGCACAACGGTGTATCAACTGATACCATAGCACGATTCTCAGAGATTTTATGATCGGCCAATTAAAATGCACAAAAAATGAAAACAGCTGTTTCTTCGTTCCTATCGCAGATACAGCGACATTAAATACCCCACTGGAAAAGCCTTTTCAGTTCTCGCACAACGGTGTATCAACGGATACCATAGAACGATAATTATGGATTTTATGATCGGTCGTTCAAAACGCACAAAAAATGAAAAGAGCTGTTTCTTGTTCCTATCGAAGATACAGCGACATATGATACCTCATTGGAAAGGCCTCATTAGCGCCCTCACAACGGTACATTAACGGTCACCATAACACAATTATTAGAGACTCTTCGCTCCTACTGCAAATACAGCGACAGCTACAGAGACGTATGATACCTCATTGAAAAGGCCTTTTCAGTGCCCTCACAACGGTGTACCGACGGTCACCATTCAAAATTATGAGAGATTATTCGCTCCTATTGCAAATACAGCGACAGTTGAGGCGACGTATAATACCTCATTGATAGGGCCTTTTCAGTGCCCGCACGAAGGTGGATCAACAGTTAACATAGCACAATTAGTAGAGATTTTATGATCGATCGTTCAAAATGAACAAAAAACGAAAACAGCTGTTTCTTTGTTCTTATCGCAGAAACAGCGACATTTAATACCCCACTGTAAAGGCTCTTTCAGTTCTCGCACAACGTTGTCTAAACGGATACCTCAGCACGATAATTATGGATTTTATGATCGGTCGTTCAGAATGCACCAAAAATTAAAACAGCTGTTTCTTCGTTCCTATCGCAGATACAGCGACATTCAATACCCCACTGGAAAGGCTTTTTCAGTTCTCGCACAATGATGTATCAACGGATACCATAGCACGATAATTATGGATTTTATGATCGGTTGTTCAAAATGCACAAAAAATGAAAAGAGCTGTTTCTTCGTTCCTATCGCAGATACAGCGACATTTAATACCCCACTGGAAAGGCTTTTTCAGTTCTCACACAACGGTGTATCAACGTGTAGCGCCTCATTACATCAAGTAGGCTACAGGATTATAATATATAGAGCAGGCGAGAAATTAGTTGAAGTTCAGTTGTTCTCGCCTCATTACATCAAGTAGGCTACAGGATTGTGATATATAGAGCAGGCGAGGAGTTGGTTAGAGTTCAGTTGTTTGCTATACATCGTGGAGTGAAGATCGTTCTCGTGTATCGTCATCCCCTCAAGGGTCAACGTTGTTTAGTTAGAATAAACAGTTCGCTCTAGTTTTCACTCGGTTATTTTTATGTGAGGCATCTCGTGCGTGCCTACATAATTGGTGACCCTGACGTGATTGTTCGTTGCTGTCGCACGTGGTCTAAAATTTTCGTATACGTTGGTTTTTCCTACAATATGGTTGGAGATCAGGACACTGCGGCCGCAGACTTGGTCAACAGCAGAAACAATCCAGAGGATGGGAACAAAAACAACAGAAAGGGAAGTACAGGGTGCTACGCAAGCATGGGGTAAAGCGTCGCAAAGCGAAACAACACGCCAACAGTGGCAACAGCAACCACAACAGCAGCAACAGCAACCACAAAAGCAGCAACAGCACTGGCAAAAGCAACCACAACAGCATTGGCAACAGCAACCAAAAAAGCAGCAACAACAGCATTGGCAAAAGCAACCACAACCGCAGCAACAGCACTGGCAACAGCAACAGCAACCACAACAGCAGCAACAGCGTTGGCAACAACAACAACAGCAACGCTCCCAACCACAGCAGCAGCAGCAGTGGCAACAATCCCACCATCAACAGCAACAATCCCAACCGCGCCAACAACAGCAGCAAATCCAACCACGCCAACATCAGCAGCGACAACCACAACAATTTCCGCCTATGGCATCTACAACTCCACAGTCATCAGGACATCCCACGGTCGCATCTCAGCTTGCCCATACAACACGTTCCGGCAGAAGAGTCAGATTCCCTTCTCACTTGCAGACATTCGTTTCGACCTAAAGGTCTCCGGGGGGCTGATGTAGCGCCTCATTACATCAAGTAGGCTACAGGATTATAATATATAGAGCAGGCGAGAAATTAGTTGAAGTTCAGTTGTTCTCGCCTCATTACATCAAGTAGGCTACAGGATTGTGATATATAGAGCAGGCGAGGAGTTGGTTAGAGTTCAGTTGTTTGCTATACATCGTAGAGTGAAGATCGTTCTCGTGTATCGTCATCCCCTCAAGGGTCAACGTTGTTTAATTAGAATGAACAGTTCGCTCTAGTTTTCACTCGGTTATTTTTATGTGAGGCATCTCGTGCGTGCCCACAAACGGATACCATAGCGCGATAATTACGGATTTCATGATCGGTCGTTCAAATTGCTTAAAGGATAAAAACAGCTGTTTCTTCGTTCCTATCACAGATACTGCGACATCATTGGAACGACCTACAGAGTTTCCTCACGTCAGCGTACCAACGGTCACCAAAGCATGATCATTAGAGATTCTATGATCGGTCATTCAAAGTGAACAAAAAATGAAAACAGCTGTTTCCTCGTTCCTATCGCAGATACAGCGAAGTGTGGTAATTCATTGAAACATTCTTTTCAGTGTCCGCACAACGTTGTATCAACGGATACCATAGCATGATTATTAGAGATTTTATGATCGATCGTGAAAAATCCACGAAGAATAAAAACAGCTGTTTCTTTGTTCCTATCGCAGCCATAACGACGTTTGATACATCAGTGGAAAGGACTTTTCAATACCCACACAAAGATGTATCAACGGTTATCATTTCACGATTATTCGAGATTTCATGATCAGTCGTTCAAAATGCAGCAAAAATGACGACATCTCTTTCTGCGTTCCTATCACAAATACAGCGACGTATGATATTTCATTGGAAAAGCCTTTTCAGTGCACTCACAACAGTGTACCAACGGTCACCACAACACAATTATAAGAGATTCTACGCTTCTATTGCAAACACAGCGACAGCTACAGCAACGTATGATACCTTATTGGTAGGGCCTTTTTCGTGCCCTCACAAAGGTGGGTCAACCTTTACCATAACACGATTATTAGAGATTTTATGATCTATAGTTCAAGATCCAAAAAAAATTAAACAGCTGTTTCTTCGTTCCTATCGCAGATACAGCGACGTATGATACCTCATTGAAAAGACCTTTTTAGTGCCCGCACAACGGTGTACCAACGGTCACCATTACACAATGATTAGAAATTCTTCGCTCCTATTGCAAATACAGCGACAGTTACAAGGATGTAAGATACCTCATTGAAGAGGCCTTTTCAGTGCCCGCACAACGTTGTACCAATGGTCACCATGACACAAAAATAAGAAAGTCTTTGCACCTATTGCAAATACAGCGACAGTTACAGCGACGTATGATATCTCATTGGAAAGGCCTTTTCAGTGTCCGCGAAACGGTGTATCAACATTCATCATAGCACAATTATTAGAGATTCTTCGCTCCTGTAGCAAATACAGTGAAAGTTACAGCGACGTATGATACCTCATTGGTAAGGCCTTTTCAGTACCCTCATGAAGTTGGATGAACGGTTACCATAACACGATTATTAGAGATTTTATGATCGATCGTTCAGAATGCATGAAAAAAAATCAGCCGTTTCTTTATTCTTATCGCAGATACAGCGACGTATCATACCTCATTGGAGAGGACTTTTCAATACCCGCACAACGATGTATCAACAGTTAACATTACACGATTATTAGAGATTTTATGGTAGGTCGTTCAAAATGCACAAAAAATGATTATTCGTTTCTATCACAAATACAGTGACGTATGATATTTTATTTGAAAGGCATTTTCAGTGACCTGACAACGGTGTAACAACGGCCACTATAACACAATTATTAGAGATTCTTCGCTCCTATTGCAAATACAGCGACAGCTACAGTGACGTATGGTACCTCATTGGTAAGGCCTGTTTAGGGCCCTCACAAAGGCGGATCAACTGTTACCATAACACGATTATAAAAGATTTTATGATCTATCGTTCAAGATCCACAAAAATGATCCAGCTGTTTCTTCGTTCCTATCGCAGATACAGCGACGTATGATACCTCATTGGAAAGGCCTTTTTAGTTTTCGCACAGCGGTGTATCAACAGATACCATAGCACGATCATTAGAGATTTCATGATCAGTCGTTCAAAATGCACAAAAAATGAAAAAAGCTGTTTCTTCGTTCCTATCGCAGATACAGCGATATATGAAACCTCATTGGAAAGGACTTTCCAGTGCCCTCACAACGGTCTACCAACAGTCACCACAACACAGCTATTTGAGATTCTCCGCTCCTATTGCAAATACAGCGGCAGCTACAGAGACGTATGATACCTCATTAGAAAGGCCTTTTCTGTGCCCTCACAAAGGTGAATCAACGGTCACCATAACAGGATTATTAGAGATTTCACGATCGATCGTTCAAAATCCCCAGGAAATGAAAACAGCTTATTCTTCGTTCCTATCGCAGATGAAGCGACGTATGATACCTCATTTGAAAGGTTTTTTCAGTGCCCGCCCAACGGTGTATCAACAGTAACCATAGCATAATTATTAGAGATTTTATGACCGGTCGTTCAAAATGCACAAACGTTGACGACAAATCTTCCTTCGTTTCTATCACAAATACAGCGACGTATGATATTTCATTGGAAAGGCCTTTTCAGTGACCTCACAAAGGTGGACCAACGGTTACAGTAACACGATTATGAGAGATTTAATGATCTATCGTTAAAAATGCACAAAAAATGAAAATAGCTGTTTCGATGTTCCTATCACAGATACAGTGACGTATGATACCTCATTGAAAAGGACTTTCCAGTACCCTCACAACGGTGTATCAACGGTCACCATAACACAATTATTAGAGATTCTTCGCTCCTATTGCAAATACAGCGACAGCTACAGCGACGTATCATACTTCATTTGTAAGACTTTTTCAGTGCCCGCACAACGGTGTATCAACAGTTACCAAAGCACGATTATAAGTGATTTTATGATCGGTCATTCAAAATGCACAAAAAATGAAAACAGCTGATTCTTCGTTTTTATCGAAGATACAGCGACGTATGATACCTCATTAGGTATCTTTCGATACACGCACAACGATGTGTCAACGGTTGCCATTACACGATTATAAGAGAATTTATGATCGGTCGTTGAAAATGCAAAAAAAATGACGACATCTCTTTCTTCCTTTCTATCACGAATAGGGCGATGTATGATATTCCATTGGAAAGGCCTTTTCAGTGCCCTCCTACGGTGTACCAACGGTCACCATAACATAATTATTAGAGATTCTTCGCTTCTATTGCAAATACAGCGTCAGCTACAGCAACGTATGATACTTCATCGGTAAGGCGTTTTCAGTGCCCTCACAAAGGTGGATCAATGCTTACCATAACACGATTATTAAAGATTTTATGATCGGTCGTTCAAAATGCACAAAAAATCAAATCACCCTTTCTTCTTTCTTATCGCAGATACAGCGAGGTGTGATTGGAAAAACTTTTTCAGTTCCTGCATAACAATGTATGAACAGATACCACAGCACGATTATTAGAGATTTTATGATCAGTCATTCAAAATGCACAAAGAATAAAAATAGCTGTTTCTTCGTTCCTATCGCAGATACAGCGACGTATGATACATCATTGGAAAGGTATTTCAGTACCCGCATAAAAGCATATCCAAGGTTAACATAGCACACTTATTAGAGATTTTACAATCAGTCGTTAAAAATGCACAAAAAAATCTATCAGCTCTATCTTCGTTCCTTTCGAAGATTCAGCGACATATGATACCTCATTGGAAAGGCCTTTTCAGTGCCCTCACGACGGTGTACCAACTGTCACCATAACGTATTTATTAGAGATTCTTCGCTCCTATTGCAACTAGCGCGACGGTAGAGCATCGTATAATAACCCATTGGTAAGGCGTTTTCAGTGCCCTCGCAAAGGTGGATCAACGGTTACCATAACACGATTATTAGAGATTTAATGATCGGTCGTTCAAAATGCACAAAAAATGAAGACATCTATTTCTTCGTTTTTATCTCAGACACAGCGACGTACGATTGGAGAAGCCTTTTCAGTGCCCGCATAACGGTGTATCAACAGATACCATAGCACGATTATTAGAGATTTTATAATCAGTCGTTCAAAATGCACAAAGAATGAAAACAGCTGGTTTTTCGTTCTTATCGCAGATACAGCGACGTATGGTACCTGGTTGGAGATGACTTTTCAGTACCCGAACAACGGTTTAGCATCAGTTACAATAGTACCAACATTAGACGTTTAATGATCGGTCGTTCAAAATACACAAAAAATGAAAACAGCTGTTTCTTCGTTCCTTTCGCAGATACAGCGACGTATGATACCTCTTTGAAAGGCCTTTTCATTGCCCTCACGACGGTGTACCAACGGTCACAAAAACACAATTATTAGAGATTCTACGCTCCTATTGCAAGTACTGCGACAGTTACAGCGTAGTATAATACCGCATTGGTAAGGCGTTTTCAGTGCCCTCACAAAAGTGGATCAACGATTACCAGAACACGATTATTAAATATTTTATGACTGGACGTTCAAAATGCACAAAAATGAAAACAGCTGTTTCTCCGTTCTCATCGCAGATACAGCGACGTATGATACCTCACTGGAAAGGCCTTTTTAGTGCCCTCACGACGGTGTAGCAACGGTCACCATAACACAATTATTAGAAATTCTTCGTTTCTATTGCAAATACACCGACGTATGATACCTCATTGGGAAGGCCTTGTCAGTGCCCTCACAACAGTTTACAAACAGTCACCGTAACACAATTATTAGAGATTCTTCGCTCCTGTTGCAGATACAGAGACAGCTACAGGGACGTTTGATACCTCATTGGAAAGGTCTTTTCAGTGTTTGCACAATGGTGTATCAACAGGTACCATAGCACGATTATTAGAGATTTTATGATCGGTCGTTCAAAATGCACAAAGAATAAAAATAGCTGTTTCTTCGTTCCTATCGCAGGTACAGCGACGTATGATACATCACTGGAAAGGTATTTCAGTACCCGCACAACGGAGTATCCAAGGTTAACTTAGCACAATTATTAGAGATTCTACAATCAGTCGTTAAAAATGCACAAAAAATTGAAACAGCTCTATCTTCGTTCCTTTTGAAGATTCAGCGACATACGATACCTCATTGGAAAGGCATTTTCAGTGCCCTCACTTTGATGTACCAACGGTCACCATAACACAACTTGAACTTTTCGGAATATCTCCGAAATGAACCTTTCGGTCTGGCAATTCTAAACGGTCGAACGAAATACACCGTTCGGACTTGAACTTTTCGGCATATCTCCGAAACGTACCTTTCGAACTCTAACTATCGAACTCTCGCCCGAAATACACCGTTCGGACTTGAACTTTTCGACATATCTCCGGAACGTACCTTTCGGACTCTAACTAACGAACTGTCGCCCTAAGTGCACCGTTAGGACTTGAAGAAATCAGGCCTCACTCCGAAATACACTTTTCGTGCGTCGAACGTGGATCATCTTACCGAAATGCACCTTTCGGACTCTGACTGCTAAACGGTCGTCCGACATACACCGTTCGGACTTAAACTTCTCTACATATCTCCGAAACGTACCTTTCGTACTCCAACTATCGAACTGTCGCCCGAAGTGCACCGTTCGGACTTGAACTTTTCGGCATATCTCCGAAACGTACCTTTCGGACTCTAACCATCGAACTGTCGCCCGAAGTGCACCGTTCGGACTTGAACTTTTCGGCATATCTCCGAAATGCGCCTTTCGGACTCTGGCTACTAAACGGTCGAACGAAATACACCGTTCGGACTTGAACTTTTCGACATATTTCCGAAACGTACCTTTCGGACTCTAACTATCGAACTGTCGCCCGAAGTGCACCGTTCGGACTTGAAAAAATCAGGCATCACTCCCAAATACACTTTTCGTGCATCGAACGTGGATCATCTTACCGAAATGCACCTTTCGGACTCTGACTGCTAAACGGTCGTCTGACATACACCGTTCGGACTTAAACTTCTCTACATATCTCCGAAACGTACCTTTCGGACTCTAACTATCGAACTGTCGCCCGAAGTGCACCGTTCGGACTTGAACTTTTCGGCATATCTCCGAAATGGACCTTTCGGACTCTAACTATCGAACTGTCGCCCGAAGTGAACCGTTCGGATATGAATTTTTCGGCATATCTACGGAATGCACCTTTCGGACTCTGACTGCTAAACGGTCGAACGAAATACACCGTTCGGACTTGAACTTCTCGACATATCTCCGAAACGTACCGTTCGGACTCTAACTATCGAACTGTCGCCCGAAGTGCACCGTTCGGACTTGAAGAAATCAGGCCTCACTCCGAAATACACTTTTCGTGCGTCGAACGTGGATCATCTTACCGAAATGCACCTTTCGGACTCTGACTGCTAAACGGTCGAACGAAATACACCGTTCGGACTTGAACTTTTCGAAATATCTCCGAAACGTACCTTTCGGACTCTAACTATCGAACTGTCGCCCGAAGTGCACCGTTCGGACTTGAAAAAATCAGGCATCACTCCGAAATACACTTTTCGTGCGTTGACCGTGGATCATCTTACCGAAATGCACCTTTCGGACTCTGACTGCTAAATGGTCGTCTGACATGCACCGTTTGGACTTAAACTTCTCTACATATCTCCGAAACGTACCTTTCGGACTCTAACTATCGAACTGTCGCCCCAAGTGCACCGTTCGGACTTGAACATTTCGGCATATCTCCGAAATGGACCTTTCGTACTCTGACTGCTAAACGGTCGAACGAAATACACCGTTCGGACTTGAACTTCTCGGCATATCTCCGAAACGTACCTTTCGGACTCTTACTATCGAACTGTCGCCCGAAGTGCACCGTTCGGACTTGAATTTTTGGCATATCTCCGAAATGCACTTTTCGGACTCTGACTGCTAAACGGACAAACGAAATACACCGTTCGGACTTGAACTTCTCGGCATATCTCCGAAACGTACCTTTCGGACTCTAACCATCGAACTGTCGCCCGAAGCGCACTGTTCGGACTTGAACTTTTCGGCATATCTCCGAAATGCACCTTTCGGATTCTGACTGCTAAACGGTCGAACGAAATACATCGTTCGGACTTGAACTTCTCGACATATCTCCGAAACGTACGTTTTGAACTCAAACTATCGAACTGTCGCTCGAAGTGCACGGTTCGGATTTGAACTTTTCGGCATATTTCCGAAATGCACCTTTCGGACTCTGACTGCGGAACGGTCGAACGAAATACACCGTTCGGACTTGAACTTCTCGGCATATCTCCGAAACGTACCTTTCGGACTCTAACTATCGAACTGTCGCCCGAAGTGCACCGTTCGGACTTGAACTGTCGCCCGAAGTGCACCGTTCGGACTTTCGGCATATCTCCGAAATGCACCTTTCGGACTCTGACTGCTAAACGGTCAAACGAAATACACCGTTCGGACTTGAACTTCTCGGCATATCTCCGAAACGTACCTTTCGGACTCTAACTATCGAACTGTCGCCCGAAGTGCACCGTTCGGACTTGAACTTTTCGGCATATCTCCGAAATGCACCTTTCGGACTCTGACTGCTAAACGGTCGAACGAAATACACCGTTCGGACTTGAACTTCTCGGCATATCTCCGAAACGTACCTTTCGGACTCTAACTATCGAACTGTCGCCCGAAGTGCACCGTTCGGACTTGAACTTTTCGGCATATCTCCGAAATGCATCTTTCGGACTCTGACTGCTAAACGGTCGAACGAAATACACCGTTCGGACTTGAACTTTTCGACATATCTCCGAAACGTACCTTTCGGACTCTAACTATCGAACTGTCGCCCGAAGTGCACCGTTCGGACTTGAACTTTTCGGCATATCTCCGAAATGCACCTTTCGGACTCTGACTGCTAAACGGTCGAACGAAATACACCGTTCGGACTTGAACTTTTCGACATATCTCCGAAACGTACCTTTCGGACTCTAACTATCGAACTGTCGCCCGAAGTGCACCGTTCGGACTTGAACTTTTCGGCATATCTCCGAAATGCACTTTTCGGACTCTGACTGCTAAACGGTCAAACGAAATACACCGTTCGGACTTGAACTTCTCGGCATATCTCCGAAACGTACCTTTCGGACTCTAACCATCGAACTGTCGCCCGAAGTGCACCGTTCGGACTTGAACTTTTCGGCATATCTCCGAAATGCACTTTTCGCACTCTGACTGCTAAACGGTCGAACGAAATACACCGTTCGGACTTGAACTTCTCGACATATCTCCGAAACGTACGTTTCGAACTCTAACTATCGAACTATCGCTCGAAGTGCACGGTTCGGACTTGAAATTTTCGGCATATTTCCGAAATGCACCTTTCGGACTCTGACTGCGGAACGGTCGAACGAAATACACCGTTCGGACTTGAACTTCTCGGCATATCTCCGAAACGTACCTTTCGGACTCTAACTATCGAACTGTCGCCCGAAGTGCACCGTTCGGACTTGAACTTCTCGGCATATCTCCGAAACGTACCTTTCGGACTCTAACTATCGAACTGTCGCCCGAAGTGCACCGTTCGGACTTGAACTTTTCGGCATATCTCCGAAATGCACCTTTCGGACTCTGACTGCTAAACGGTCGAACGAAATACACCGTTCGGACTTGAACTTCTCGGCATATCTCCGAAACGTACCTTTCGGACTCTAACTATCGAACTGTCGCCCGAAGTGCACCGTTCGGACTTGAACTTTTCGGCATATCTCCGAAATGCACCTTTCGGACTCTGACTGCTAAACGGTCGAACGAAATACACCGTTCGGACTTGAACTTCTCGGCATATCTCCGAAACGTACCTTTCGGACTCTAACTATCGAACTGTCGCCCGAAGTGCACCGTTCGGACTTGAACTTTTCGGCATATCTCCGAAATGCACCTTTCGGACTCTGACTGCTAAACGGTCGAACGAAATACACCGTTCGGACTTGAACTTCTCGACATATCTCCGAAACGTACCTTTCGGACTCTAACTATCGAACTGTCGCCCGAAGTGCACCGTTCGGACTTGAACTTTTCGGCATATCTCCGAAATGCACCTTTCGGACTCTGACTGCTAAACGGTCGAACGAAATACACCGTTCGGACTTGAACTTTTCGACATATCTCCGAAACGTACCTTTCGGACTCTAACTATCGAACTGTCGCCCGAAGTGCACCGTTCGGACTTGAACTTTTCGGCATATCTCCGAAACGTACCTTTCGGACTCTAACCATCGAACTGTCGCCCGAAGTGCACCGTTCGGACTTGAACTTTTCGGCATATCTCCGAAATGCACCTTTCGGACTCTGACTGCTAAACGGTCGAACGAAATACACCGTTCGGACTTGAACTTCTCGACATATCTCCGAAACGTACCTTTCGGACTCTAACTATCGAACTGTCGCCCGAAGTGCACCGTTCGGACTTGAACTTTTCGGCATATCTCCGAAATGCACCTTTCGGACTCTGACTGCTAAACGGTCGAACGAAATACACCGTTCGGACTTGAACTTTTCGGCATATCTCCGAAACGTACCTTTCGGACTCTAACTATCGAACTGTCCGAAGTGCACCGTTCGGACTTGAACTTTTCGGCATATCTCCGAAACGTACCTTTCGGACTCTAACTATCGAACTGTCGCCCGAAGTGCACCGTTCGGACTTGAACTTTTCGGCATATCTCCGAAATGCACCTTTCGGACTCTGACTGCTAAACGGTCGAACGAAATACACCGTTCGGACTTGAACTTCTCGACATATCTCCGAAACGTACCTTTCGGACTCTAACTATCGAACTGTCGCCCGAAGTGCACCGTTCGGACTTGAACTTTTCGGCATATCTCCGAAATGCATCTTTCGGACTCTGACTGCTAAACGGTCGAACGAAATACACCGTTCGGACTTGAACTTCTCGGCATATCTCCGAAACGTACCTTTCGGACTCTAACTATCGAACTGTCGCCCGAAGTGCACCGTTCGGACTTGAACTTTTCGACATATCTCCGAAACGTACCTTTCGGACTCTAACTATCGAACTGTCGCCCGAAGTGCACCGTTCGGACTTGAACTTTTCGGCATATCTCCGAAATGCATCTTTCGGACTCTGACTGCTAAACGGTCGAACGAAATACACCGTTCGGACTTGAACTTTTCGACATATCTCCGAAACGTACCTTTCGGACTCTAACTATCGAACTGTCGCCCGAAGTGCACCGTTCGGACTTGAACTTTTCGGCATATCTCCGAAATGCACCTTTCGGACTCTGACTGCTAAACGGTCGAACGAAATACACCGTTCGGACTTGAACTTTTCGACATATCTCCGAAACGTACCTTTCGGACTCTAACTATCGAACTGTCGCCCGAAGTGCACCGTTCGGACTTGAACTTTTCGGCATATCTCCGAAATGCACCTTTCGGACTCTGACTGCTAAACGGTCGAACGAAATACACCGTTCGGACTTGAACTTTTCGACATATCTCCGAAACGTACCTTTCGGACTCTAACTATCGAACTGTCGCCCGAAGTGCACCGTTCGGACTTGAACTTTTCGGATATCTCCGAAATGCATCTTTCGGACTCTGACTGCTAAACGGTCGAACGAAATACACCGTTCGGACTTGAACTTTTCGACATATCTCCGAAACGTACCTTTCGGACTCTAACTATCGAACTGTCGCCCGAAGTGCACCGTTCGGACTTGAACTTTTCGGCATATCTCCGAAATGCACCTTTCGGACTCTGACTGCTAAACGGTCGAACGAAATACACCGTTCGGACTTGAACTTTTCGACATATCTCCGAAACGTACCTTTCGGACTCTAACTATCGAACTGTCGCCCGAAGTGCACCGTTCGGACTTGAACTTTTCGGCATATCTCCGAAATGCACCTTTCGGACTCTGACTGCTAAACGGTCGAACGAAATACACCGTTCGGACTTGAACTTCTCGACATATCTCCGAAACGTACCTTTCGGACTCTAACTATCGAACTGTCGCCCGAAGTGCACCGTTCGGACTTGAACTTTTCGGCATATCTCCGAAATGCACCTTTCGGACTCTGACTGCTAAACGGTCGAACGAAATACACCGTTCGGACTTGAACTTTTCGACATATCTCCGAAACGTACCTTTCGGACTCTAACTATCGAACTGTCGCCCGAAGTGCACCGTTCGGACTTGAACTGTTTTCGTTCGACATATCTCCGAAACGTACCTTTCGGACTCTAACTATCGAACTGTCGCCCGAAGTGCACCGTTCGGACTTGAACTTTTCGGCATATCTCCGAAATGCACCTTTCGGACTCTGACTGCTAAACGGTCGAACGAAATACACCGTTCGGACTTGAACTTCTCGACATATCTCCGAAACGTACCTTTCGGACTCTAACTATCGAACTGTCGCCCGAAGTGCACCGTTCGGACTTGAACTTTTCGGCATATCTCCGAAATGCACCTTTCGGACTCTGACTGCTAAACGGTCGAACGAAATACACCGTTCGGACTTGAACTTTTCGACATATCTCCGAAACGTACCTTTCGGACTCTAACTATCGAACTGTCGCCCGAAGTGCACCGTTCGGACTTGAACTTTTCGGCATATCTCCGAAATGCACCTTTCGGACTCTGACTGCTAAACGGTCGAACGAAATACACCGTTCGGACTTGAACTTCTCGACATATCTCCGAAACGTACCTTTCGGACTCTAACTATCGAACTGTCGCCCGAAGTGCACCGTTCGGACTTGAACTTTTCGGCATATCTCCGAAATGCACCTTTCGGACTCTGACTGCTAAACGGTCGAACGAAATACACCGTTCGGACTTGAACTTTTCGACATATCTCCGAAACGTACCTTTCGGACTCTAACTATCGAACTGTCGCCCGAAGTGCACCGTTCGGACTTGAACTTTTCGGCATATCTCCGAAACGTACCTTTCGGACTCTAACTATCGAACTGTCGCCCGAAGTGCACCGTTCGGACTTGAACTTTTCGGCATATCTCCGAAATGCACCTTTCGGACTCTGACTGCTAAACGGTCGAACGAAATACACCGTTCGGACTTGAACTTCTCGACATATCTCCGAAACGTACCTTTCGGACTCTAACTATCGAACTGTCGCCCGAAGTGCACCGTTCGGACTTGAACTTTTCGGCATATCTCCGAAATGCACCTTTCGGACTCTGACTGCTAAACGGTCGAACGAAATACACCGTTCGGACTTGAACTTTTCGACATATCTCCGAAACGTACCTTTCGGACTCTAACTATCGAACTGTCGCCCGAAGTGCACCGTTCGGACTTGAACTTTTCGGCATATCTCCGAAACGTACCTTTCGGACTCTAACTATCGAACTGTCGCCCGAAGTGCACCGTTCGGACTTGAACTTTTCGGCATATCTCCGAAATGCACCTTTCGGACTCTGACTGCTAAACGGTCGAACGAAATACACCGTTCGGACTTGAACTTTTCGACATATCTCCGAAACGTACCTTTCGGACTCTAACTATCGAACTGTCGCCCGAAGTGCACCGTTCGGACTTGAACTTTTCGGCATATCTCCGAAATGCATCTTTCGGACTCTGACTGCTAAACGGTCGAACGAAATACACCGTTCGGACTTGAACTTTTCGGCATATCTCCGAAACGTACCTTTCGGACTCTAACTATCGAACTGTCGCCCGAAGTGCACCGTTCGGACTTGAACTTTTCGACATATCTCCGAAACGTACCTTTCGGACTCTAACTATCGAACTGTCGCCCGAAGTGCACCGTTCGGACTTGAACTTTTCGGCATATCTCCGAAATGCACCTTTCGGACTCTGACTGCTAAACGGTCGAACGAAATACACCGTTCGGACTTGAACTTTTCGACATATCTCCGAAACGTACCTTTCGGACTCTAACTATCGAACTGTCGCCCGAAGTGCACCGTTCGGACTTGAACTTTTCGGCATATCTCCGAAATGCACCTTTCGGACTCTGACTGCTAAACGGTCGAACGAAATACACCGTTCGGACTTGAACTTTTCGACATATCTCCGAAACGTACCTTTCGGACTCTAACTCGAACTGTCGCCCGAAGTGCACTGTCGACCCGAAGTGCACCGTTCGGACTTGAACTTTTCGGCATATCTCCGAAATGCACCTTTCGGACTCTGACTGCTAAACGGTCGAACGAAATACACCGTTCGGACTTGAACTTTTCGACATATCTCCGAAACGTACCTTTCGGACTCTAACTATCGAACTGTCGCCCGAAGTGCACCGTTCGGACTTGAACTTTTCGGCATATCTCCGAAATGCACCTTTCGGACTCTGACTGCTAAACGGTCGAACGAAATACACCGTTCGGACTTGAACTTTTCGACATATCTCCGAAACGTACCTTTCGGACTCTAACTATCGAACTGTCGCCCGAAGTGCACCGTTCGGACTTGAACTTTTCGGCATATCTCCGAAATGCACCTTTCGGACTCTGACTGCTAAACGGTCGAACGAAATACACCGTTCGGACTTGAACTTTTCGACATATCTCCGAAACGTACCTTTCGGACTCTAACTATCGAACTGTCGCCCGAAGTGCACCGTTCGGACTTGAACTTTTCGGCATATCTCCGAAATGCACCTTTCGGACTCTGACTGCTAAACGGTCGAACGAAATACACCGTTCGGACTTGAACTTTTCGACATATCTCCGAAACGTACCTTTCGGACTCTAACTATCGAACTGTCGCCCGAAGTGCACCGTTCGGACTTGAACTTTTCGGCATATCTCCGAAATGCACCTTTCGGACTCTGACTGCTAAACGGTCGAACGAAATACACCGTTCGGACTTGAACTTTTCGGCATATCTCCGAAACGTACCTTTCGGACTCTAACTATCGAACTGTCGCCCGAAGTGCACCGTTCGGACTTGAACTTTTCGGCATATCTCCGAAATGCACCTTTCGGACTCTGACTGCTAAACGGTCGAACGAAATACACCGTTCGGACTTGAACTTTTCGACATATCTCCGAAACGTACCTTTCGGACTCTAACTATCGAACTGTCGCCCGAAGTGCACCGTTCGGACTTGAAAAATCAGGCATCACTCCGAAATACACTTTTCGTGCGTCGAACGTGGATCATCTTACCGAAATGCACCTTTCGGACTCTGACTGCTAAACGGTCGAACGAAATACACCGTTCGGACTTGAACTTCTCTACATATCTCCGAAACGTACCTTTCGGACTCTAACTATCGAACTGTCGCCCGAAGTGCACCGTTCGGACTTGAACTTTTCGGCATATCTCCGAAATGCACCTTTCGGACTCTGACTGCTAAACGGTCGAACGAAATACACCGTTCGGACTTGAACTTTCGGCATATCTCCGAAACGTACCTTTCGGACTCTAACTATCGAACTGTCGCCCGAAGTGCACCGTTCGGACTTGAACTTTTCGGCATATCTCCGAAATGCACCTTTCGGACTCTAACTATCGAACGGTCGAACGAAATGCACCGTTCGGACTTGAACTTTTCGGCATATCTCCGAAACGTACCTTTCGGACTCTAACGAAACGTACCTTTCGGACTCTAACTATCGAACTGTCGCCCGAAGTGCACCGTTCGGACTTGAACTTTTCGGCATATCTCCGAAATGCACCTTTCGGACTCTGACTGCTAAACGGTCGAACGAAATACACCGTTCGGACTTGAACTTTTCGACATATCTCCGAAACGTACCTTTCGGACTCTAACTATCGAACTGTCGCCCGAAGTGCACCGTTCGGACTTGAACTTTTCGGCATATCTCCGAAATGCACCTTTCGGACTCTGACTGCTAAACGGTCGAACGAAATACACCGTTCGGACTTGAACTTTTCGACATATCTCCGAAACGTACCTTTCGGACTCTAACTATCGAACTGTCGCCCGAAGTGCACCGTTCGGACTTGAACTTTTCGGCATATCTCCGAAATGCACCTTTCGGACTCTGACTGCTAAACGGTCGAACGAAATACACCGTTCGGACTTGAACTTTTCGACTTGAACGGTTTTCGGACATTGAACTTTTCGGCATATCTCCGAAACGTACCTTTCGGACTCTAACTATCGAACTGTCGCCCGAAGTGCACCGTTCGGACTTGAACTTTTCGGCATATCTCCGAAATGCACCTTTCGGACTCTAACTATCGAACTGTCGCCCGAAACACCGTTCGGACTTGAACTTTTCATATCTCCGAAATGCACCTTTCGGACTCTGACTGCTAAACGGTCGAACGAAATACACCGTTCGGACTTGAACTTTTCGACATATCTCCGAAACGTACCTTTCGGACTCTAACTATCGAACTGTCGCCCGAAGTGCACCGTTCGGACTTGAACTTTTCGGCATATCTCCGAAATGCACCTTTCGGACTCTGACTGCTAAACGGTCGAACGAAATACACCGTTCGGACTTGAACTTTTCGACATATCTCCGAAACGTACCTTTCGGACTCTAACTATCGAACTGTCGCCCGAAGTGCACCGTTCGACTTGACTTGAACTTTTCGGCATATCTCCGAAATGCACCTTTCGGACTCTGACTGCTAAACGGTCGAACGAAATACACCGTTCGGACTTGAACTTTTCGACATATCTCCGAAACGTACCTTTCGGACTCTAACTATCGAACTGTCGCCCGAAGTGCACCGTTCGGACTTGAACTTTTCGGCATATCTCCGAAATGCACCTTTCGGACTCTGACTGCTCGAACGGTCGCCCGAAATACACCGTTCGGACTTGAACTTTCGGCATATCTCCGAAATGCACCTTTCGGACTCTAACTGCTAAACGGTCGAACGAAATACACCGTTCGGACTTGAACTTCTCGACATATCTCCGAAACGTACCTTTCGGACTCTAACTATCGAACTGTCGCCCGAAGTGCACCGTTCGGACTTGAACTTTTCGGCATATCTCCGAAATGCACCTTTCGGACTCTGACTGCTAAACGGTCGAACGAAATACACCGTTCGGACTTGAACTTTTCGACATATCTCCGAAACGTACCTTTCGGACTCTAACTATCGAACTGTCGCCCGAAGTGCACCGTTCGGACTTCAGGAACTTCTTTTCGGAACATCATCGTTCGGACCGAAATGCACCTTTCGGACTCTGACTGCTAAACGGTCGAACGAAATACACCGTTCGGACTTGAACTTTTCGACATATCTCCGAAACGTACCTTTCGGACTCTAACTATCGAACTGTCGCCCGAAGTGCACCGTTCGGACTTGAACTTTTCGGCATATCTCCGAAATGCACCTTTCGGACTCTGACTGCTAAACGGTCGAACGAAATACACCGTTCGGACTTGAACTTTTCGACATATCTCCGAAACGTACCTTTCGGACTCTAACTATCGAACTGTCGCCCGAAGTGCACCGTTCGGACTTGAACTTTTCGGCATATCTCCGAAATGCACCTTTCGGACTCTGACTGCTAAACGGTCGAACGAAATACACCGTTCGGACTTGAACTTTTCGACATATCTCCGAAACGTACCTTTCGGACTCTAACTATCGAACTGTCGCCCGAAGTGCACCGTTCGGACTTGAACTTTTCGGCATATCTCCGAAATGCACCTTTCGGACTCTGACTGCTAAACGGTCGAACGAAATACACCGTTCGGACTTGAACTTTTCGACATATCTCCGAAACGTACCTTTCGACTCTAACTATCGAACTGTCGCCCGAAGTGCACCGTTCGGACTTGAACTTTTCGGCATATCTCGCACCTTTCGGACTCTGACTATCGAACGGTCGCCCGAAGTGCACCGTTCGGACTTGAACTTTTCGTCGAACATATCTCCGAAATGCACCTTTCGGACTCTGACTGCTAAACGGTCGCCCGACATACACCGTTCGGACTTGAACTTTTCTACATATCTCCGAAACGTACCTTTCGGACTCTAACTATCGAACTGTCGAACGAAGTGCACCGTTCGGACTTGAACTTTTCGGCATATCTCCGAAACGTACCTTTCGGACTCTAACTATCGAACTGTCGCCCGAAGTGCACCGTTCGGACTTGAACTTTTCGGCATATCTCCGAAATGCATCTTTCGGACTCTGACTGCTAAACGGTCGAACGAAATACACCGTTCGGACTTGAACTTTTCGACATATCTCCGAAACGTACCTTTCGGACTCTAACTATCGAACTGTCGCCCGAAGTGCACCGTTCGGACTTGAAAATCAGGCATCACTCCGAAATACACTTTTCGTGCGTCGAACGTGGATCATCTTACCGAAATGCACCTTTCGGACTCTGACTGCTAAACGGTCGTCCGACATACACCGTTCGGACTTGAACTTCTCTACATATCTCCGAAACGTACCTTTCGGACTCTAACTATCGAACTGTCGCCCGAAGTGCACCGTTCGGACTTGAACTTTTCGGCATATCTCCGAAATGCACCTTTCGGACTCTGACTGTAAACGGTCGAACGAAATACACCGTTCGGACTTGAACTTTCGACATATCTCCGAAACGTACCTTTCGGACTCTAACTATCGAACTGTCGCCCGAAGTGCACCGTTCGGACTTGAACTTTTCGGCATATCTCCGAAATGCACCTTTCGGACTCTGACTGCTAAACGGTCGAACGAAATACACCGTTCGGACTTGAACTCCTCGACATATCTCCGAAACGTACCTTTCGGACTCTAACTAAACGGTCGAACGAAATACACCGTTCGGACTTGACTGTCGCCCGACACTTTTCGTGCGCACCGTTCGGACCTTTCGGACTCTGAAATCAAACGGTCGTCCGAAATACACTTTTCGGCATATCTCCGAAATGCACCTTTCGGACTCTGACTGCTAAACGGTCGAACGAAATACACCGTTCGGACTTGAACTTCTCTACATATCTCCGAAACGTACCTTTCGGACTCTAACTATCGAACTGTCGCCCGAAGTGCACCGTTCGGACTTGAACTTTGTACTATTTTTGCAAGCGGTTTCTTAAATCGCATCCGGACTTACTCGTTCTACAATCTGATAAGGGCAACGTCACGGTGACGATGGACCGAGATCGATATGTTCAACTATCTTATAGTATTTTGAATGATACGCAGTACTATCGGTTACTCAGCAGGGATCCCACTATCTCAATACAAAACAAGAATAACTCTTTGGTTAAGGATCTGATCAAACGTAATTGCATATCCGCAGAACAAGGAAAGAAATTGTTTAATTACAATGGTATTCCCGCATTTTTCTACGGTCTTCCAAAAGTTCATAAGCCGGAATTATCGTTGAGACCGATCATATCATGTATGAATACTCCCACGTACGGTTTGTCATCATTTATGGCATCATTGTTGTCCCTTTCAGTAAATAATGATGATGATAGATTTTTCGTTAGGGATAGTTTCCATCTGTCTTCGATTGTTAATAATTTGGCGATTCCACCAGAATATGTTTTGATTAGCTTGGACGTTATATCGTTGTTTAGCAACGTCCCGATAGATCTGGCGGTTGAAGTTCTCGATCACAGATGGGATTGTATTTCACGTATTACGAATATTCCAAAAGATCAATTTATGGCAATTCTCAGATTTTTATTCTCTTCCAATTATTTTGTGTTTGATGGAAAATTGTTCAGTCAAGTCTTCGGATCCCCGATGGGGTCGCCCCTGAGTCCTATAATAGCTAGATTGGTTATGGATTATGTTTTAGATAGAATATTGGAAAAATTACCTTTTAATATTCCGTTCATAAAAAAATATGTGGATGACATTGTGTGTTGCGTTCCGGCGGACCAGGTCGATTTTGTGTTGGAAGAATTCAATTCACAGAATCAATTTATCAAGTTTACAATGGAAATAGAAATCGATAGATCCGTTCCATTCTTGGATATGAAAATAATAAGAACCCCGGAGAACCAATTGATAGTGGATTGGTACCGTAAACCGATGAGTTCTGGTCGTTACATGAATTTTCATTCAGCTCATCCAATGAGACAGAAGAGCAATCTCATCATTGGCTTGAGGGATCGGATTCGAAGGATTTCACACGAGTCATTTCATAACAAAAATTTGAAGTTGCTATTTGAACTCATGTTGGAAAATGGTTATCCTAGGTCGTTGTTGTCAAGATTAATTTATAATAGTTCTGCCTCCTGGGATGTGGAGGTGCCTATCCGGGATATCCCACAAGGGAACCGTCATGAAGGTAATGATCTCAATGCTGTTCGATTGTATGCGTCGTTACCGTGGATTCCGTCAGTGTCCAATAAGTTGATCAAGATCTTGAAGGATGATAGGATCAAGATTGCGTGTAGGAATGAGTTCAGAGTGGGTAAGATCTTTTCATCGGTGAAGGATAAACTAGATAAGAACAAATATAGTGGAGTTGTTTATAGTATTCCGTGTGGGTCTTGTGATGGTGAATATATCGGTCAGACGTCGCAACAATTAAAGAAACGATTAGCCCAACATAAGAGTGATATAAAAAGATCGAGGAATGTATGTGCTGCGGCTGACCATTGTTTTCGGACTGGTCATCTATTTGATTTCGATTCGGTCAGGATTCTAGATTTTGAGAAGAATGTATACAAGCGATTGTTTTTGGAAATGTTTCACATCAAACGTACTCCAGTTGCAATTAACCATCGAAGAGATGTAGAGAACATAAGTAATATTTATGCATATTTGATATTGAATCGGACGCACACAGCAGGTTCGCGTTTTTCGGCTGACCCAGGTAGCCAGTGATTCCGATAAGTTTCGTATGATTTTTAATCGACATTGACAGTTGTCGTTTTCCTGGCAGTTTATTATTTTGTGATATCTCCTTCTTGTCGGCCAGTTGTTATAGTTGTTGATGACTAGTGCGGTTACTTTGACGTACTTGGTGTTTTAAATTAATTGAATGAGATTATTGCGGTTTTATCGTTCAGGATTCACAAGTTTTTTTATTCGAGTGGATTACACTATTCGGTAAGACTTGTTTGATTCTTGTGCGGCATTATCAATGATCCAAATTGTAATCTAGAGTCCCGAGGAAGATCCAGTGATGGTTCGAAACGTCGACAAAGAATAAATGTTCACCACCTGATTTGTGATTTATTATCCACACGCCCGTTATCAAAGGAAATTCGTTCTTGAACTTTTCGGCATATCCCCGAAATGGACCTTTCGTTATCTGACTGCTAAACGGTCGAACGAAATACACCGTTCGGACTTGAACTTCTCGGCATATCTCCGAAACATACCTTTCGGACTCTAACTATCGAACTGTCGCCCGAAGTGCGCCGTTCGGACTTGAACTTTTCGACATATCTCCGAAACGTACCTTTCGGGCACTAACTATCGAACTGTCGCCCGAAGTGCGCCGTTCGGATTTGAACTTTTCGGCATATCTCCGAAATGCATCTTTCGGACTCTGACTGCTAAACGGTCGAACGAAATACACCGTTCGGACCTGAACTTCTCGACATATTTCCGAAACGTACCTTTCGGACTCTAACTATCGAACTGTCGCCCGAAGTGCGCCGTTCGGACTTGAACTTTTCGGCATATCTCCGAAA
>JAIFOV010000092.1:0-102505 GCA_020654155.1 Novius pumilus
CTAAAATTATCCAAGATAATCATCTCCCAGAAAAAATTATAACAAAAAATATAATTATTATTCTTTTCAGTATATAATTTCTCTCTTCCTTTAATGAAATTAAACTTAAAAATTTTATAGATCTAAGTAATATAAAAATTGATGAACGAACTCTGTAAGACACCTGGTATATCTCTTATAGCTTTAGACAAATGTCGCTGTTTTTAATTGTTTCCGAACGAAAGAAGACTGATGGAAAATTCAAAGTTTGCATATATACATAATCAATTGTGATGATTCATTGGTAAACCGGGTATACGTCCGTTCTTGTAAGTTGGTACGCTGAAAGGAAAAGATGCGTGGCTACGTTTCGTCGAGATCGCACTCAACATCCTCAGGTCGTCTTGAAGTTTTCGTTCGTTGACGGAAACTGATCGAGATTTCCATGGTTACAGTTATTTAATGCCTACTTCGAAGATTGTAACGATGGGTATGTTCTTGTATGGACTGATCTAATTGCTGTGTCAGAAATGATTTCTGTACTTTGTTGCATGTGTATGTCTTGGGGGCATTCGCGTCACTTGGTTGGTTTTGCGTGGTTGTGCGTTTTTATTATCGACTTCCATGTAGCAGACAGATAATGGGCATCATCTCTTTTGTTCAATTCTCCTGTTTCTCAATCTCAATCGCCTCCTTATAAGTCTTGTCTTGTAATATTCGGCAGTTGCTACATGAGTGCAAGTATCAAAATTTATTTTATGGCCTGTCAAATGCTCATGCTGAAAAAGAGCTGACGATAATTGTTTGTTTCTGATAGATAACTTGTGTTCATTGAGTCTGGCAGATACGCGCCGGTTTGTTTGTCAACGTACGCTTTTTGACAGTTTCCACACTGGACCTTATAGATACCGCGGTTCTCTAATTTAATCTTATCTTTAGGATTGCCTAGAACTTGAGCGATTGTTTGGAAAGGTCTATATGTTGTTTTTATATTCTTCCTTCTAAGAATTCGTCAATTCTATCTGTGGTACCCTTAATGTATGGAAGTGTGACTTGGCTGTTAAAAGTTTGGTTAGCATCTACAGGATTTTGATTGAAATGTCTTAGGTTTAGAGCTTTTTGTATGTGTTTGTGGCGATATCCGTTGTTTTTAAAGCTACTGTTATTTTGTCGAGTTCATGTTTACGTGTGTTTGTATCTATTAAACGCATTGATCTAGTTATCAAAGTATTGGCTACAGATTGTACTTGTGATGGATGGTGGTGTGAACTCGCGTGAAGATATCTGTCCGTATGGGTCGGTTTTCTATAGACAGTATGATTAGGATTATGCCCTACGTGTTTGGTTACTAGCACATCTAAGAAAGGTAACTTATTATCCTGTTCCAGTTCAATAGTGAATTGTATGTTAGAATGTTGGTTGTTTAAAAATTTTAAAAAGTCACTCAACTCATTTGGACCATGAGGCCATATAATAAATATATCATCCACATATCTGAGCCATAATTTAGGTTTTTTACTTGTTTTTTGTAAAACCTTCTTCTCAAAATATATCATAAAAAGATTCGCTATGGCCGGAGATAGTGAGGAACCCATAGGCGCTCCCTCAACCTGTTTGTATATCTGACCATTAAATGAAAAATAAGTATTCTTCAAACAATGTTCAGCAAGGGTGATAACATATTCAGGAAAAAGATTCGTTTGTTGAAATTTCACGTAAGGCCTCATTAACTGGAATGCTAGGATATAATGATACCACATCTAAACTGGCCATAATATCATTGTTTTCAAATTGAACATTTTTGATAATTTGAACAAAATGTTCAGAATTTTCACGTAAGAATCAGCTCTCTCTACTAAAGGTTGCATAATTTTTGACAAAAACTTCTCTAATTTTTGGAAAGGAGAGTTTATAGCACTTACAATTGGTCTTAATGGTAAACCTGACTTATGAACTTTAGGAAGCCCATACAATTTTGGACATCTTGTTGATTTTCTCTGGGAATAATTTGTTTTTGAATAAGAGGATCTATGTGTGAACTTTTTATTTTTGCTTTAGTTAACTTTTCCAAATATGTGGTTGGATCTCTTGGTACTGCTTTGTATGCTTTGTCTTTTAAAATGTCAAGCATTTTTGTTGGTAGTCAGTGGTATTCATAACAACAGTTGCATTACCTTATCAGCTTTCAAAATGACAATATTTTTGTTATTTTTGAGAGATTTTAAAGCTTGTTTTTGATCAGATGGTAAATTAGGAGTAGGAGGTTTGAAAGTTCGAATAATTCGTGCAACGTCCTGTCTAACAATTTCAGCTTCCGATTCACCTAAAACGTCAAGTTTAGATTCAACTTCAGCAACAATTTCTTCTGTAGGAACGTGTATAGGTGCAATCGCAAAATTGAAACCCTTAGTGAGAACTAGTTTTTCGGAATTAGAGAGAACATGGTTTGAAAAATTATGAACTATCTTATCTGTTTCCAGGGATAGATGCTGTCGGTATTGTACAGTTGGTCTGAGACGTCGGAACTTCCTCTCAAGCTTTTCAGTTTTTAGATTTTTATCTGTTTCGGCACGCCAAGCTGTTAAAATCTCAACTCGACTCCAGATCAGGGGATGAAGCTTGGCAGCTAGTTCAAGATGGATGTGAAAAAGCTTCAATTCTACACTTGCAATTTCTTTCCTTTTTTGATGGATCTCTTCTTTAAGGATTAGTTTACTTGCATTATTCAGGATAGACACAATTTTTCTTGTTCCTGCAGGGTGAGAAAGTTTGACAAATGTTGGTAGTCTGTCACTGTCACGACACCTGATAAGGAACACAAGATCACACAATAAGATGGTCCTCTTCGATCTTAGTTTCTCGTATTGTTTAGTTGTTGATAACATCCTCTCCCCGTAGAGGCAAAATATGTTTTGATAAATATTTTCACGGACGGGATAATGTGATGATTCATTGGTAAACCGGGTATACGTCCGTTCTTGTAAGTTGGTACGCTGAAAAGGAAAGATGCGTGGCTACGTTTCGTCGAGATCGCACTCAACATCCTCAGGTCGTCTTGAAGTTTTCGTTCGTTGACGGA
This sequence comes from Novius pumilus, assembly GCA_020654155.1. Lineage (NCBI taxonomy): Eukaryota > Metazoa > Arthropoda > Insecta > Coleoptera > Coccinellidae > Novius > Novius pumilus. The sequence goes on from JAIFOV010000092.1 coordinate 3,059, forward strand.
AACTGATCGAGATTTCCATGATTACAGTTATTTAATGCCTACTTCGAAGATTGTAACGATGGGTATGTTCTTGTATGGACTGATCTAATTGCTGTGTCGAAATGATTTCTGTACTTTGTTGCATGTGTATGTCTTGGGGGCATTCGCGTCACTTGGTTGGTTTGCGTGGTTGTGAGTTTTTATTATCGACTTCCATGTAGCAGACAGATAATGGGCATCATCTCTTTTGTTCAATTCTCCCTGTTTCTCAATCTCAATCGCCTCCCTTATAAGTCTTGTCTTGTAATATTCGGCAGTTGCTACATGAGTGCAAGTATCAAAATTTATTTTATGGCCTGTCAAATGCTCATGCTGAAAAGAGCTGACGATAATTGTTTGTTTCTGATAGATAACTTGTGTTCATTGAGTCTGGCAAATACGCGCCGGTTTGTTTGTCAACGTACGCTTTTGACAGTTTCCACACTGGACCTTATAGATACCGCGGTTCTCTAATTTAATCTTATCTTTAGGATTGCCTAGAACTTGAGCGATTGTTTGGAAAGGTCTATATGTTGTTTTTATATTCTTCCTTCTAAGAATTCGTCCAATTCTATCTGTGGTACCCTTAATGTATGGAAGTGTGACTTGGCTGTTAAAAGTTTGGTTAGCATCTACAGGATTTTGATTGAAATGTCTTAGGTTTAGAGCTTTTGTATGTGTCAAAAAGCGTACGTTGAACAAACAAACCGGCGCGTATCTGCCAGACTCAATGAACACAAGTTATCTATCAGAAACAAACAATTATCGTCAGCTCTTTTTCAGCATGAGCATTTGACAGGCCATAAAATAAATTTTGATACTTGCACTCATGTAGCAACTGCCGAATATTACAAGACAAGACATAAGGGAGGCGATTGAGATTGAAACAGGGAGAATTGAACAAAGAGATGATGCCCATTATCTGTCTGCTATGAAGTCGATAATAAAAACGCACAACCACGCAAAACCAACCGAAGTGACGCGAATTGCCCCAAGACAGCACATGCAAGCAAATACGAAATCATTCGACACAGCAATTAGATCAGTCCATCTGGAACATACCCATCGTTACAATCTTCAGTAGGCATTAAATAACTGTAACCATGGAAATCTCGATCGTTTCCGTCGGCAACGAAAACTTTCAAGACGACCTGAGGATGTTGAGTGCGATCTCGACGAAACGTAGCCACGTATCTTTTCCTTTCAGCGTACCAACAGAAAACAGACGTATACCCGGTTTACCAATGAATCATCACGTTATCCCGTCGTGAAAATATTTATCAAACATAATCAATTGTCTACTTTCGGAAATAAATGTCTCCGTCGGAAAATGTTGCGTCTTGTTTGAAGATTCGTGAAAACTTTTGAAATTTTACGATGATGACCATTTTGTTCCTCTCTCTTCCTTTAATGAAATTAAACTTAAAAATTTTATAGATCTAAGTAATATAAAAATTGATGAACGAACTCTGTAAGACACCTGGTATATCTCTTATAGCTTTAGACAAATGTCGCTGTTTTTAATTGTTTCCGAACGAAAGAAGACTGATGGAAAATTCAAAGTTTGCATATATACATAATCAATTGTCTACTTTCAGGAAATAAATGTCTCCGTCGGAAAATGTTGCGTCTTGTTTGAAGATTCGTGAAAACTTTTGAAATTTTTACGATGATGACCATTTTTGTTCCACTTCCGCATGAAGAATACGTCCATTTGAATACAAATCCGTTGTTTTTTTTTCAGAAAACTCCCCGCCAGGAAGTATATCGAGGGACCTGTCTTCTATACCTTTAGACAAATGTCGTCGTTTTTAATTTTTCCGAACGAAAGAAGACTTATGGAAGATTCAAAGTTTGCATATGTACAGAATCAATTGTCTACCTACAGGAAATAAATATTTCCGTCGGAAAATGTTGCGTCTTGTTTGAAGATTCGTGAAAACTTTTGAGATTTTCACGATGATGACCATTTTTCTCCACGTCCGCATGAAAAATACGTCCAGTTGAATACGAATCCGTTGTTTTTGTCTCAAAAAATTTTCCGCCAGGAAGTATATCTTTCCTATACCTTCAGACAAATGTCGCCGTTTTTAATTATTTCCGAACGAAAGAAGACTGATGGAAGATTCAAAGTTTGCATATATACATAATCAATTATCTACTTTCAGGAAATAAAAGTCTCCGTCGGAAAATGTTGAGTCTTGTTGGGAAATTCTTGAAAAGTTTTGAAATTTTCACGATAATGACCATTTTTTTCCACGTCCGCATGAAAAATATGTCCAGTTGAACACGAATCCGTTGTTTCTGTCTCAAGATATTTCCTTCCAGGAAGTATATCGATCCTATACCTTCAGACAAATGTCGCCGTTTTAATTTTTTCCGAACGAAAGAAGACTGATGGAGAATTCAAAGTTTGCATATATACATAATCAATAGTCTACTTACAGGAAATAAAGGTTTCCGTCGGAAAATGTTGCGTCTTGTTGGTAAATTCGTGAAAACTTTTGAAAAATTCATGAGGATGACCATTTTTTTCCACGTCCGCAAGAAAAATACGTCCATTTGAATAAAAATCCGTTGTTTTTTTTCAAAAAATTTCCCACCAGGAAGTATATCGAGGACCTGTCTCCTTTACCTTCAGACAAATGTCGAGGTTTTTAATTTTTCCGAACGAAAATGAACTGATGGAAAATTCAAAGTTTGCATATATACAGAATCAATTGTCTACCTACAGGAAATATATATTTCCGTCGGAAAATGTTGCGTCTTGTTTGAAGATTCGTGAAAACTTTTGAGATTTTCACGATGATGACCATTTTCTCCACGTCCGCATAAAAATACGTCCACTTGAATACGAATCCGTTGTTTTTGTCTCAAAAAGTCTCCCGCCAGGAAGTATATCGATCCTATACCTTCAGACAAATGTCGCCGTTTTTACTTTTTCCGAACGAAAGAAGACTGATGGAAAATTCAAAGTTTGCATATATACATAATCAATTGTCTACTTACAGAAATAAATGTTTCCTTCGGAAAATGTTGCGTCTTGTTGGTAAATTCGTGAAAACTTTTGAAAGTTTCATGAGGATGACCAATTTTGCCACGTCCGCAAGAAAAATACGTCCATTTGAATACAAATCCGTTGTTTTTGTTTCAAAAAATTTCCCGCCAGGAAGTATATCTTTCTATACCTTTAGACAAATGTCGCCGTTTTCAATTATTTCCGAACGAAAGAAGACTGATGGAAAATTCAAAGTTTGCATATATACATAATCAATTATCTACTTTCAGGAAATAAAAGTCTCCGTCGGAAAATGTTGAGTCTTGTTGGGAAATTCTTGAAAAGTTTTGAAATTTTCACGATAATGACCATTTTTTCCACGTCCGCATGAAAAATATGTCCAGTTGAACACGAATCCGTTGTTTCTGTCTCAAGATATTTCCTTCCAGGAAGTATATCGATCCTATACCTTCAGACAAATGTCGCCGTTTTTAATTTTTCCGAACGAAAGAAGACTGATGGAGAATTCAAAGTTTGCATATATACATAATCAATAGAACAAATTAATTAATTCCACTTATGTTGTATGAAAATTTCCTTTGATAACGGGCGTGTGGATAATAAATCACAAATCAGGTGGTGACCATTTATTCTTTGTCGACGATTGGTACCGTAAACCGATGAGTTCTGGTCGTTACATGAATTTTCATTCAGCTCATCCAATGAGACAGAGAGCAATCATCATTGGCTTGAGGATCAGATTCGGAGGATTTCAACGAGTCATTTCATAACAAAAATTTGAAGTTGCTATTTGAACTCATGTTGGAAAATGGTTATCCTAGGTCGTTGTTGTCAAGATTAATTTATAATAGTTCTGCTTCCTGGGATGTGGAGGTGCCTATCAGGGATATCCCACAAAGGAACCGTCATGAAGGGAATGATCTCAATGCTGTTCGATTGTATGCGTCGCTACCGTGGATTCCGTCAGTGTCAATAAGTTGATCAAGATCTTGAAGGATGATAGGATCAAGATTGCGTGTAGGAATGAGTTCAGGGTGGGTAAGATCTTTCATCGGTGAAGGATAAACTAGATAAGAACAAATATAGTGGAGTTGTTTATAGTATTCCGTGAAGGTCTTGTGATGGTGAATATATCGGTCAGACGTCGCAACAATTAAAGAAACGATTAGTCCAACATAAGAGTGATATAAAGAGATCGAGGAATGTATGTGCTGCGGCTGACCATTGTTTTCCGGACTGGTCATCTATTTGATTTCGATTCTGTCAGGATTCTAGATTTTGAAAAAATGTATACAAGCGATTGTTTTGGAAATGTTTCACATCAAACGTTCTCCAGTTGCAGTTAACCATCGAAGAGATGTAGAAAATAAGTAATATTTATGCATATTTGATATTGAATCGGACGCATACAGCAGGTTCGCGTTTTTCAGCTGACCAAGGTAGCCAGTGATTCCGATAAGTTTCGTATGATTTTAATCGACATTGACATTTGTCGTTTTCCTGGCGGTTTATTATTTTGTGATATCTCCTTCTTGTCGAAGCCATTTGTTGTAGTTTTGATGACTAGTGCAGTTACTTTGACGTACTTGGTGTTTTAAATTAATTGAATGAGATTATTGCGGTTTTATCGTTCAGGATTCACAAGTTTTTTATTCGAGTGGATTACATATTCGGTAAGACTTTTTTGATTCTTGTGCGGCATTATCAATGATCAAATTGTAATCTAGAGTCCCGAGGAAGATCCGTGATGGTTCAAAACGTCGACAAAGAATAAATGTTCACCACCTGATTTGTGATTTATTATCCAACGAAGTTATCAAAGGAAATTCGTTCATAATCAATAGTCTACTTACAGGAAATAAATGTTTCCGTCGGAAAATGTTGCGTCTTGTTGGTAAATTCGTGAAAACTTTTGAAAGTTTCATGAGGATGACCATTTTTTCCACGTCCGCAAGAAAAATACGTCCATTTGAATACAAATCCTTTGTTTTTTCAAAAAATTTCCCGCCAGGAAGTATATCGACGGACCTGTCTCCTTTACCTTCAGACAAATGTCGAGGTTTTAATTTTTTCCGAACGAAAGTGGACTGATGGAAAATTCAAAGTTTGCATATATACATAATCAATTGTCTACTTACAGGAAATAAATATTTCCGTCGGAAAATGTTGCGTCTTGTTGGAAAATTCGTGAAAACTTTTGAAATTTTCACGATGATGACCATTTTTCAACGTCCGCATGAAAAATACGTCCAGTTGAATACGAATCCGTTGTTTTGTTTCAAAAAATTTCCCGCCAGGAAGTATATCGATCCTATACCTTCAGACAAATGTCGCCGTTTTTAATTATTTCCGAACGAAAGAAGACTGATGGAAAATTCAAAGTTTGCATATATACATAATCAATTATCTACTTTCAGGAAATAAAAGTCTCCGTCGGAAAATGTTGAGTCTTGTTGGGAAATTTTGAAAAGTTTTGAAATTTTCACGATAATGACCATTTTTTCCACGTCCGCATGAAAAATACGTCCAGTTGAATACGAATCCGTTGTTTCTGTCTCAAAATATTTCCTTCCAGGAAGTATATCGATCCTATACCTTCAGACAAATGTCGCCGTTTTTAATTTTTTCCGAACGAAAGAAGACTGATGGAGAATTCAAAGTTTGCATATATACATAATCAATTGTCTACTTACAGGAAATAAATGTTTCCGTCGGAAAATGTTGCGTCTTGTTGGTAAATTCGTGAAAACTTTTGAAAGTTTCATGAGGATGACCATTTTTCCACGTCCGCAAGAAAAATACGTCCATTTGAATACAAATCCGTTGTTTTTTCAAAAAATTTCCCGCCAGGAAGTATATCGACGGACCTGTCTCCTTTACCTTCAGACAAATGTCGAGGTTTTTAATTTTTCCGAACGAAAGTGGACTGATGTAAAATTCAAAGTTTGCCATATATACATAATCAATTGTCTACTTACAGGAAATGAATATTTCCGTCGGAAAATGTTGCGTCTTGTTGGAAAATTCGTGGAAACTTTTGAAATTTTCACGATGATGACCATTTTTTTCAACTTCCGCTTGAAAAATACGTCCGGTTGAATACGAATCCGTTGTTTTTGTTTCAAAAAATTTCCCGCCAGGAAGTATATCGATCCTATACCTTCAGACAAATGTCGCCGTTTTTAATTATTTCCGAACGAAAGAAGACTGATGGAAAATTCAAAGTTTGCATATATACATAATCAATTATCTACTTTCAGGAAATAAAAGTCTCCGTCGGAAAATGTTGAGTCTTGTTGGGAAATTTTTGAAAAGTTTTGAAATTTTCACGATAATGACCATTTTTTTCCACGTCCGCATGAAAAATATGTCCAGTTGAACACGAATCCGTTGTTTCTGTCTCAAGATATTTCCTTCCAGGAAGTATATCGATCCTATACCTTCAGACAAATGTCGCCGTTTTTAATTTTTCCGAACGAAAGAAGACTGATGGAGAATTCAAAGTTTGCATATATACATAATCAATAGTCTACATACAGGAAATAAATGTCTCCGTCGGAAAATGTTGCGTCTTGTTGGTAAATTCGTGAAAACTTTTGAAAGTTTCATGAGGATGACCATTTTTTCCACGTCCGCAAGAAAAATACGTCCATTTGAATACAAATCCGTTGTTTTTTCAAAAAATTTCCCGCCAGGAAGTATATCGACGGACCTGTCTCCTTTACCTTCAGACAAATGTCGCCGTTTTAATTTTTCCGAACGAAAGAACTGATGAAAAATTCAAAGTTTGCATATATACATAATCAATTGTCTACTTATAGGAAATAAATGTTTCCGTCGGAAAATGTTGCGTCTTGTTAGAAAATTCGTGAAAACTTTTGAAATTTTCACGACGATGACCATTTTTTCCACGTCCACATGAAAAATACGTCCATTGAATACGATTTCGCTGTTTTTTTCTAAAAAAATTTTCCGCCAGGAACCATATCGAGGGACCTGTCTCTTACAGCTTTAGACAAATTTCGCCGTTTTTAATTTTTTCCGAACGAAAGAAGACTGATGAAAAATTCAAAGTTTGCATATATACATAATCAATTGTCTACTTTCAAGAAATAAATGTCTCCGTCGGAAAATGTTGCGTCTTGTTGGTAAATTCGTGAAAACTTTTGAAAGTTTCATGAGGATGACCATTTTTTTCCACGTCCGCAAGAAAAATACGTCCATTTGAATACAAATCCTTTGTTTTTTTTTCAAAAAATTTCCCGCCAGGAAGTATATCGACGGACCTGTCTCCTTTACCTTCAGACAAATGTCGAGGTTTTAATTTTTCCGAACGAAAGTGGACTGATGTAAAATTCAAAGTTTGCCTATATACATAATCAATTGTCTACTTACAGGAAATGAATATTTCCGTCGGAAAATGTTGCGTCTTGTTGGAAAATTCGTGAAACCTTTTGAAATTTTCACGATGATGACCATTTTTTCAACTTCCGATTGAAAAATACGTCCGTTGAATACGAATCCGTTGTTTTTGTTTCAAAAAATTTCCCGCCAGGAAGTATATCGATCCTATACCTTCAGACAAATGTCGCCGTTTTAATTATTTCCGAACGAAAGAAGACTGATGGAAAATTCAAAGTTTTCATATATACATAATCAATTATCTACTTTCAGGAAATAAAAGTCTCCGTCGGAAAATGTTGAGTCTTGTTGGGAAATTCTTGAAAAGTTTTGAAATTTTCACGATAATGACCATTTTTTCCACGTCCGCATGAGAAATATGTCCAGTTGAACACGAATCCGTTGTTTCTGTCTCAAGATATTTCCTTCCAGGAAGTATATCGATCCTATACCTTCAGACAAATGTCGCCGTTTTCAATTTTTGCCCAACGAAAGAAGACTGATGGAGAATTCAAAGTTTGCATAGATACATAATCAATAGTCTACTTACAGGAAATAAAGGTTTCCGTCGGAAAATGTTGCGTCTTGTTGGTAAATTCGTGAAAACTTTTGAAAGGTTCATGAGGATGACCATTTTTTTCCACGTCCGCAAGAAAAATACGTCCATTTGAATACAAATCCGTTGTTTTTTCAAAAAATTCCCGCCAGGAAGTATATCGAGGACCTGTCTCCTAAAGCTTTAGACAAATGTCGCCGTTTTCAATTTTCCGAACGAAAGAAGACTTATGGAAGATTCGATTCTGGATTATATTCAATTTCATTCTGAAAGGATGGTAAGACATATAGTGTATATATCGTTGTGAAGAAATTGGTTTATAATACCAGTTAGTAATGATTGTATTTTCGTTTGTTCTTTTCAATTCGACATCCAAAAATGAAATACTTCTCTGATTTTCATTTTCGATAGTGAATTTAATCTTTGGTTCAATATCATTTAACACGAATAAAATCTCATCCATTTTATCAATTGGAACAGCTGTTATGATGTCATCCATAAACTTTTTACAGAATGGTAATCCGAAATTCAACTTTTCTTTTATACGATTCAGTATGTCATCAACAACAAACTGTGCTATCATTGGAGAAGCTATAGAGCCCATGGCTGTTCCTTCCCTTTGTCTAAAGTATTTTCCGTTATATGAAAACACATTCGATTCGAACCATATATGAATAAGTTCTTTAAATGATTCCAAGTTAAGTCGACAATGTTCTTGAATTCGATTCCAGTTGTTTGTAATAACTTTCATAGTTAATGGTTCAGTTATGTTAGTAAACTAGAGATGATTTTACATGAAAATGGATATCCCAAAAAATTTCTAAATAAAATCTTGTACCAAATACCAATAACTAGAAATCCAAGTATTGAAAGACCCATTTTAGATTCGGAACAGAATCGAATGGAATTGTTTATTACACTTCCATTTATTGAAGAATTAACACATAAAATGAGAAATATATTGAAAGATGAAAAGATTAAATTTGCTACCAGAAACATCAAACCTATTAAGAATGTTTTTACCAAATTGAAGGATTTCACACCAATCTTTCAACGGAGTGATGTGGTTTATAGAATCCCTTGCTAACATTGCGAAGCGAAATACATTGGACAAAGTACGACTACACTTCGACAGAGATTAACTCAACACAAGAGCAACATAAGAAGAAGGAAGGATTTTTGTGCTCTTTCAAAACATTCGTTAGACACTGGACATACTCCTGATTTCGTGAACACACAGATTTTGGACTTCGAGAATAACACAAAAAGCGCTGCATTTTGGAAATGATACGCATATCACAAACTGAAAACGTGATGAGTTCCAAAAAGACATCTCAAGCTTGAGTAATTTATATGCCTTCTTGATTGAAATCGATAAAAGAAAACAATTAATTCTAATGAAAGTTCGACATAGCAAGCCATCTATCGTTGCTATTGACATCTGCTGTCATTGTAATTTCATGTGATCAAACTTCATCGAGTTAAACTAGAAATTTCATAACATCGTGCTTTGTGATTAACTGGTGTATTTTATCTATCGGAAATATTAACCTCGTTTTCGTAAGTTAATTTTAACAATGCATACCACTGTATAATTGTTTCCATTCACTATTGTAGCTACTCACGATTAAGAATTAAACCAAATTCGAAAGCTCGAGCATAGGAAAGAAGAGTCTTCTTAATTTCTTGAAACGACTGAATACCCATGATACCATTCGTATATATTAGAAACATAACAGTCAATTAACAAATTTCGACATAATCAATAGTCTACTTACAGGAAATAAAGGTTTCCGTCGGAAAATGTTGCGTCTTGTTGGTAAATTCGTGAAAACTTTTGAAAGTTTCATGAGGATGACCATTTTTTCCACGTCCGCATGAAAAATACATCCAGTTGAATACAAATCCGTTGTTTTTTCAAAAAATTCCCCGCCAGGAAGTATATCGAGGATCTGTCTCCTATACCTTTAGACAAATGTCGCCGTTTTTAATTTTTCCGAACGAAAGAAGACTTATGGAAGATTCAAAGTTTGCCTATATACATTGTTAAGCGGGTAGTTCAGGAAAACCCGAAATAAGCTGGCTGTAAACATAAATGGGTACCGAAAGGTTTTATACCAGTGCAGATAGCTATATTTATAAATAACGGATGTTCAGGGGATTAGTCCTTAATTTATGAGCTAGGTATTCCCTTTCTGTGTAAATAGTGCCGATGATTTCCTCGACACTTAGAATTACCCATCTGACTGACAGTTGTAAGACGGCATTCAGCCGAGCAGTGTTGTACAAGATTTGAGAGACAACGGATCGCAAAATAAAGAGTTGGAAACCAAAGTGTTTAGTTCTAAAATACGAGATTCAAGCAACACTCAAAAAAACGAAGGCACGGCTTGTTAGTTTCAATCCGTGCGTGGAACTAAAGAAGAAGAAACAAATCCTTTAAACAAAGTTCCACACCCAACATATGGTCCTTCGAGCGGATTTATCAGTGCCTAGAATTCGGTGTTCTTACAAAACACCAAAAGTGTGTCGAATATAAGAAGTCTTGAGTTTCAAGGGTGAAACTTCAAGGCCCAATTCATCCCGGCATCGTCTTCAATTGTGTGTAACAGGAACGTCAGTTCAAGGTCATTGTGAAGCACGAAAAAGTCAACGCATAATAGTCCGGATTAGACATCCAGTGCCAGCGAAGCAAAGGAAATTCAAGGAGAAATTCAGCTACAACAGTCACAGTAAGTCGTGAACTCATTCTAAATTTCCTTCAAATATTACCTATAACACTTAAAGCCTTTGTTTTGTTTCACAATAAGTGATAGTTCCTTAAGAAGTGTTGTTTAAAATGAGCAAAGAACAAGAAATACAAGCGCTCATGCGCCAGCGCGCTGGTCTAAAGTCAAAATTAACGAGGTTTGAAAATTTTCTAAATAAACCAAACAGGTCATTTAACTTAGATGAAGTAAACAATCGGTTAGAAAATTTGAAAAAGATAATCTATTGGAAAAATTCCAAGAAATCGAAGAAGTATTAAATCCAGAAGATTATGAACAACTAGAGCAATTTGAAAATCTTTACTTTCGATTATTAGGAGAAGCTACCAGTCTAGTGACTCAGAAAGCTGATGTTAAATTCAAGGCAGTTGAAAATATTAGACTACCTAAATTAGATTTAAAATCATTTGACGGCAAGTACGAAAATTGGTTGGATTTTCAAAGTCAATTTACAGCCGTCATTCACAATAATCCGAATATTTCTGGGTTACAAAAATTACAATATTTGCGTTCGTGTCGGACGAAAACTATGAAATCGCCTGGAATGCTTTAAAAGAACGTTACGAAAACAAACGATTAATTACGCAAAATCATGTGAGAAGTTTTATGGAATTGCCGATTTTAAGTAAATCATCTCCGTCGGAGATGCGGAAATTAATAGACAATATGCAGGCTCATTTACGCGCACTTACATCGTTAGGTCAACCGGTAGGAACATGGGATACTTTATTAATTTATATCATAACTTCGAAATTAGATAGGAATACGCACAAGGAATGGGAAAATTCAATTGCGAGTAGAGAATTGCCAAAGCTGAATCAACTTTTTCATTCTTAGAGAATCGCTGTCAAACATTGGAAATGACGACACTTAGCAATAATTCGAGTAGCAGCGCACAATATTCAAAACCGGTAGGCCACCAATCTCAAAAGCGGCACAGTTTTTCGGTAACCAATTCGGAAGAAAAATGCATTATTTGCAATAAAACGCATGCAATACGGCAATGCGACGCTTTCAGAAAAATGGCGTCCCAGAGCGGGTTGAGTTAATAAAAATAATAAACTGTGTTTCAACTGTTTGAAACCAGGTCATCGTAACGAGCACTGCAAAGCGTCAATTGTAGGAAATGTGACAAAAACACAACACTCTGTTGCATTATAACAAAAATATGAAACACTTAGACAGCCACCAAATTCTCCTGCAGAAATTGAACATAATGTACAGGTTGAAGAATCGCCTTCAAAATCAACAGTTCTTAGCTCTTTCAAAGGAACACAAGTACTGTTATCAACCGCGTTAGTAAATATACGTTCCCATGAAGGAAAAAATATACCGGCACGAATTTTATTAGATAGCGGCTCTCAGTCACATTTTATGACGATAGAATTCGCGCGTAAATTACAGATTCCTTTAAAAGCGGTCAATATTCCGGTAGCAAGTCTGAGTGCTATTGAAACTTGTGTCAAGCATTCAATCAAAGCGCAGCTTTCTTCCAGAAATGAAAAATTCAAGGAAAATGTTGAGTTTCTGGTAATTGAAAAATTTGTGATTTTTACCGAATAATTTCCTTGAGCGTCAATTATTAAAAATTCCGAATAATTTAGAGCTCGCAGATCCGTCCTTTCATAAGCCACGGGAAATTGATGCGCTTCTAGGTGTAGAATTTATTATGCATTGGACAAATTAGTTTGAATGAAAGCAAGGCGAAAATGCGAAAAACCAAATTCGGTTGGATAGTTTCAGGACGAATAGGGTCGTCAAATATAAATTCGCCAACAAAAAGTGCATGTTATCTGCTGAGTCCGTAAATAAATGCTTAGAAAAATTTTGGTTAGTTGAAGAAGTCGCGGAACAGAAATTTCTCACCGAAGAGGAAAGTAAAGCGGAAATATTTTTGAGCAAAACACCACGCGAGATTTAGTCACAGGGCGGTACACAACGCGCTTACCGTTTAATAACAGAATAAAGGAGTTAGGAGAATCACGTGCGTCAGCGGAAAAACAATTTCTATCATTAGAAAGAATAGAAGATTGCTCTAAAACTTTCTCATTAAGTGACTGCATCTGTTTTTCATGTTCCTCCTTCAATTCTCGTATTTGGTGTTCAAGTGCTTCATTCTCCTCCTTGATTTTATTCAATTCGAACGATTGACTTGACATGAGATGCTCGATTTCTTTTGATGTTCAACTATTTTTCCCCTCAAATTATCAACTGCCCTTTCATGTTGGGTATTAATATTTTTCAAAATCAGTTAACCTAATATTGTAGTCCAAAGCCATTTGCACCATTTGTTTCTGTTTTTCTTCCAGTTGTTCCATTGTTTTGTTCATTTGGTCGTGTAGTTTAGAGATCGATTCTGCTTTAAATTTGGTTTTTCTTCAGATGAAGATTCTTTCAAATTACTAATATCTTCTTCGAATTTCGAGTATTTAAATTCGTAATCTTGCTGTTCCTTTTGAGCTTATCATTTAATGAATTAATTTCTTTCTGTTTTGTTCAATTAATGCGTTTCATTTGCTAACTTCTTCACGATCATTTTTTCTTTTTGCGTAATTTGATAATAAATTTTTGAATGTTTCTACTTTGGAATGAAACTCTTCATTTAATAATTGAACATGAGTAAAATGTTTATTTTCATCTCTTCACATTTTTATTCGATTCGTCTTTCAAATCGTCAATATTTTTTTGCAAAATTTTCTTTTCTTCTTCAAATTCACCTATTCTTATATTAAGCCTTGACAGAAGATTTTCTAAATTGTGAAGTTTTGTTTGAAGCTCCTTTTTCGTTCAATAGTTGCTTCAATTGAATTTCTAAATTCTTTCCTTTTTCCTTTGCATTACTTAATTCTTCATCATACTCCAACATTTTTGTTTCGTAATCAATTTTAGTAATATCAATTTCTTCTTTTTATTTTAAAGTTCATTATTTAAGATACCAATTTGAATTTGATATTTCTGTTCCAAAACAACTTTCGCTTTCAGATTTTCTATCAATGACAGATCCTGGGTTTTAGTTTTAATAAGCGACTCATACGACGCAATTAATTCACCCCGCTGAACATAAATATTTACAATTTCTTCATCGCGTTCATTCAATTTGCACTTTAAAACGCTCAATTCTTCTTTCAAACTACTGAGCTCGGACTGATGAAATCTTTCTATTTCGACGAAAATATCAATAAAAGCGTTTATTTTACTAATGTGTTTACCGAGAATATCGATTTCATTCAACTTGTCATTCCCCCTTTTCTCAGGGCTCTCAACTCAGATAACTTATTGAATTGATTGTGAGCTATTTGAAAATTGTTTATGATTTGTGAACTATCAAATCGTCCTTTTAGGAATTTACTAATTTGATCAATTCCTTGTTATACACACTAACAGTTGCAGTGAAACAATTATAGCCTTCGTTTAAATTGCGGTTTTCGAATTTCGAATTTTCCATCTCTTGATCCATGTGTAACTGTTGGTCATTTAAGGTTTCAATCTGAAGAAAAATTATGAATTATGAAGTATCTACAATAGCGGAAGGGCTTGAAAACAAAACTTACTTTCTTTTTCAATTCCAAATTCAACTTAATCGCATCTTTTAGTTGTAGTTCAACAACGGCTGTTGCCATATTTTCGCCAACGTCAGGAAGGGATATTGCACGAACAATTGTGGACGTTTCAGATAACTTTCATCTGATGATTGACCCTTGAGCTCCTTTAATAACTCATTTAATTCATTGCAGTGACTTCGAAGTGAAGTGATTTCTGCTTGTTGTTTAGCAGATAGAGCATCCAGGTCTTCATTCATCTTTTCCAAATTTAGACATTTCATTGTTAGTTGTGTAAAATCCGTTTCACGTTGTGAAAGCTGAAATTAAAAATTATTAATCCAATCCATAATCAGGAAATGCAATGCGGTCTTCTCCATTTTATTATTCTCTTCCAATAAATCGGTGTGTTCTTTTTCAATTCGTTCTATATAATTTTCCAAACTTTGTATTTCTGTTTTCTGTATTTTCAAGGTAGAAGTCAAGTCGATTGGTTGAAAGTGATGAGGCGTTCTGCACTCCAGAGTGGTGATTTGCTTCCTCAGTTTTTGAACTTTGACTTCACTTTGGCTTAATAAATTTTCTATATATAAAGCATTGTAAATAAAAACTTGCAAGTGGTTTACATATACTTACTAATTTTAATGATTTCAGTACTTTGACGATGTAGTTCTTCTTGTAAATCAATTTTCTCAAAACGCTCCATTTCTAATGCACTTTTCAACTTGGCGAACTCTTTGTCTTTTTCTAAAATGGTCTCTACAGTATCACCAATATTTTGACAAATATTAATTTAAAGGTATTTGTTTACAGTCACATTGTTCAGTAACGTTACTTAAATCATTAATGATGGTTAATAATTTCTCGTTCGTAACTTTATTGTCTATCGACTGCAAGAATCTTTTAATGATAATTTGTGCATTTTTAGATAAACCGACACATAATGGAGATAAAAAAATCTCTTCTATCATGCATACAGGTGTAATGCATTGAGAGAGACGTCAACATCTCCAAATCACTAATAGTTGGTGCATCAAAATGTGTGTCAGCTCCTAAATCCAGTGTGATGTTATGGTAATTAATTTTTATGAAATCTACCATTTTTCTTTTGTCGGTATTTCCATTGTTTCATCAACGTGGAAGCTGCAAATAGGTAGAATGGCATCTTTGGAGAAGAAAAATACTTTCAATCTTACATTTTGTGAAGGATATTATTGAAAAATTCTCCATCTTTGAGCTGTTCCAAAGTGATTATTTTATCGGATATCCTCAAACAGTTACACTGAAGACGATAGCGCCATTTTTTCATGAAAATTATATTACATTAATAACTTACCCATTGAACAAGTAAATTACACCACAACATTATTTTGCAAGAGATTTTATCAAATTTTTAAATTAACTATCAGCTTGATTAAATCCCGTTGAAATTGTAAAATTCGTTACTAACCGATCTTTCGTTGACATTGACGTTTTAGGCCGTTAGCCACAGACAAATAAGATTTGTTTATGCTAGCATTACACCAACGAATATACAACGCTTATATCTCTTACGGGCGAGTTTGGCCTTCCTTGGGTAACAAACAAACATGTTATGTTACCCACTCGCTAGAGGCGCCACTTGTAATCAACATATTTTACAACACTGTTGTCAGATCTGCTGACATTGCCTAGGTCTACGAACGTATATTCAAGGATTGTATCGTTGATTCTACCGCTTCGGATTTTTCGTAACAGCATTTTTATAACGAAAGAGGACAATAAATGGAAATTAGTAATGGGACGAATTCTTATATGAAAAAATGAAAATTTTTAGATTTACTACCGTTTAACTACGTAGTTTATTTTTAGTTACCGCATTTTCAATACTCACATGAAAAATTTTGACCGTATAGTATTCGTTTTATAATGCATGTTTGCTTGAAGTTACCTTCAGAGAAATTGACTCTGAAGCTGCGGAAGGTTCAAGATATTGGGTTACATTCCTAAATACAATCTCTGATTTTGTTTTGATTCGACTTGGCATCACTGCCGATGTCCAAAGCAGTAAGTGGCGCCCAAACGATCGAAAAGCCATGCGCAACCGTCTAAATTAGACAAAGAGAGAACGAAAATAGTTCCCCTGCACCCTGAAGCTTGGACCAAATCGTTACATGGGAAATATCGTTCTATAAGCGTTGTATATTTGTTGATTACACGCAATACAAAAGTTTCAAAACGGTAAATATTCCCTGTGAGATGCTGCCATCTACGATTCTCTTAACGTGTCTTTTAAGAACTACTATATTCGTCTAAGATATGGAGAAGAAATCTTCCTCGTCGAAAAAACAATATAGTTTTCTTTCGGATTCGCCTATATGAATAAAAATGCATAGATTTCGATTCAGAGAGGTCTCTAACACATGTAGTGCATTGAAACGTGCAAACATTATTGTAAATGTTCAGTCATAACTAAAAAGAAGGGCCTTCAGCCGCTTTATTTCAATCGTTGCTGACTAAAAAGACAAGGTCTTCACTCGGTTTATTCAATTTTCGATTTTTATAAAAGGATTCACCCGGATGTTTCAAAATTTTTATATTTGAAACCTTTTTCATTTTAATGCTTAAGCAAAGATGGCGTTTCAAAATTTATTCAATATTTGTGCAAATTTTTAATTTTCAAATATTGCTGTTTTCATTCATCAATTTGATGGATTCGCGCAAGATTAAGGCAATTCTTAATAATCGTGTATGCATTATCGTTCAGAGATTGTTTTTGTCAACCATCATTTAATAAAATCAATTGATTTTATTAAATGATAAATATTAAATAATAAATATAAATATAAATATTAAATAATAAATAACTTTTATGCATAAACCTATAATCTAATTAGATTGTGAAAGAAGTATGAATAAGAAAAGAGATAATCTTTTGAATCCAAATAATTCAAAAGGATTAAAACTATTGCTTGCAACGCAAATTTTTTGAAGAACTGTATCGGCAGCAATTTTAATAGCTCGCAAAATGGGCGAATTAAAATCATCTTTTACAGTTGAAACCGCTTCATTTATCAAGCAAATGAATAACTAATTCGAAAATTCGTAAAATCAATTTTATTCTCGTAATGACTTAAACACGTCTACACGCTTTGACTGCATCAAACGACTAAACAATTATTTCTTTGTACAAGTGGCACCTAAATAATTCGTCACGAATTATTTATTAATTGCAGATCGAACGCCGGAGCGAATGAAATAAAAATCAAACTCGCTTTTTAATTCAAAATCGTAAAATGACCACTGACGGCTACACTCTTCGACCGCGCGATCCTTAAATTATGTTTTAAGCAATCCGGTGGTGGAAATCTATCGGCGCTAGCTGTGGGTGGAGCTCAAGAGGCATATCATGCAAACCCAGGGATTTACAAAATTGTACTAAAGAATAGGAAAGGATTCGTTAAAATAGCGTTGAATAACGGATCACCTTTAGTACCGGTATTCGGATTTAATGCGGCAACTTATTCTTGAAAAGGAACGGTGCTTCATAAAATTCAACTGATTTGCAAAGACAATACTGGATTTTTGCCAGTTTTACTGATTAGAAGATTTTATTCTCCTTTTCACCACAAAGAGTTGAACTGAACATTGTTGGTAAGTTTTAATTTTTAAAATTGATTTCAATATTCCATTTGTATAAATTTTAGTTGGCGAACCGATAGAGGTAACAAAAATAGAAGAACCAACGTTGGAACAAATCGATGAATTACATGAATTATTTCAAAAACGCATAATGGAACTATTCGAAGATAACAAACATAAATATTTAAAAATAGTGGGAACGTTCAGTTAGAAATAATTTGAAAAAGCGAAACATCACAAGTAACTAAATAACATGTTAAACATGTCGTTATTACTGTAATAAAGAAATCGTTACACAAGGTTTTCCCACAAACGCATCTCATCTGAATTTATTTTACCACCAGAATAACATTGAACTTTGAACTGCAATACTAATAAATTGTACGAAAGAGAAGAAGTTCCACAAGTTAAAGAATTAAAACTCCGATTAGTCTTCATCATTATAACTTTGCAACATGTTTTCCTTATAAAACTGTATTTTTATGTAGGAAGCAATACACGAGGTGGTACAAAACCATTTGGTTGGATCAGCGATATTTGACGCAGAGTTGAACTCAATTTTTATGTAATACAAAACAAATACTCTAACTACGTCATTCGCATTTACATTCAGTCTGTGCAAAAATATTTTTATTCTTTTTATGCCTACACAAAGAAAGTCTCGAGTTTCTTCAAGAAATACTTTAAAACCATAGCGTATGAAAAATCATCACCTGTATAGGTTTTTCATTCACTCAATGGGAGGAAAGGATCGAAAGTTCAAATGAATCAAGCTGTTATCATCTGTTCAGCTTATTTTGATTATGGAAATACAAACGATGAACTAATGTCATTATTTGAATCATCATCACATAAAAGCATTAAAAATCAAGTCAATAACAATCAGTTTTCTTATTATTTTTAAAATAAATCACTCACGGAAAATATTCAACCTTCTACGTGCCGGACTCTCCTATAAATTCAAAATTAATTACATTGATGAACCTTTAATTATTTCGTGTTACCTCGCTGCTTCTCTTAGACAAACTTTTTCCTGCAAAACAGAGCACGGATTCTGCTTGGAGTACTTTTTTTAGGCTCGGGATTCTGTTCCTTTACAGGATGAACTTCGTTACCCTGAAGGGACAATCTTCCGCCATTTTTGCTGGGGGTAGGTGGTCCGGGTTTTTTATAATAAGTCGTCCCGAAATCTTTTTTTCGTTTCGATTCTTCCGGTAGTAGTCGCGATAAGCTATCATCAAATGGCAATTTACCAGTCTGAAAGTGCAAATTTAAATCAATGGGCGATTAATAATCTCCATTCCAGTAAGTATTTCTTGGATCATTTACTGAGAACTAAGTCGAAATATTTATATCGTACCTTCACGTCATCCTCTTTGAAATCATCCCGAGTGCAAAATTGCAACTCCGCCGGGTAGGACGATTTCAAATGTGGCGGTACTAATGAATTTCTCCGCGGTACTAATGAATCGCCAATTCCGATATCCTGAAAGTTCTATCTTCTACAACATTCCTAGTATCACACCTTCGTTGTTTCAAATCAGTCAAATATTTATTATTAAATAATTCCTCCTCGTCTTCCATTTGTAAATTTTGTCCTATATTAATAATAATAATGATGCAAAACAAAATCTTTCTATTCAGATGAACGACTTACCCATATCGTTAGAAGGTCCGATGGTCGTCCTTCGGGCCACCATGACATCCTCAATCATCGTTTGCGTACAAATACTACCGCGCCTATCGTCCATCTGTTTACGCGTTTCCAAACTAGACGGATTAATTTTCGTGGGGTGTTTAAACTCCAATAACTTGGGCAAGGCGAAGTCCGTGAAATTTTCGGACTCTCGAGGATTCAAACTTGGCAACGATTCCCTTAAGTAGAACGGATTATTGGATTGCGATTCCCTTTCCAACGATTGTATTTTGCGTTCCGCGTTGCACAACTCGTTTTTAAGTTGATCGATCACATTCAAAGAGAGCAATAAATTGTAACCTAAAAAGGCTTCTTTAAAATTATTTTCTATTAAGGCATGATGTGCTCATGTAACTGTTAACCCTGAGGAAAGGAGGATTAAAGTGTTGAGTAGCGGAATTATTGCAGGATCAATGGGTTTAATCCTTAGGAGGCCAAATTAAGCCAATTTCTATTCTAGGGGTTAATCTTGCATGAAAATACCTTCAAAAAATCTGATAAAAAAAAATTTCGGAAACAATAAAAGAATTATTCCGATTCGTAATCCTAGGTTTACTTTTAGTGTGTGATTTCCTTGGAGTGTGCTTTCACGGGTGACATCCCGTCATCATTGATATATAATTAAAATGATAATAATAAAATTAATAAAAATAAATTTAGAGTTAAAAAATTAAATAAAAAAATTATAAGGAAAGTCAATTTAGAGGTATTATTTGTGGGATAAAAATTATCTTTAAAATTATTTTAGTTTGACAAACTAACGTTATGAATTAACTAAATTTTTCATTAGAAGTAGTTGTAAATTACTATAAAATGGTTTAAGAGACCAGTGCTTTCTTTCAGCCATCTAATGAAAATCTTTTTAGTCATTTAATAAAAAAGATTGAGAAATTATTTCTAGGCAAATTGGTATAAATCTATGGTTAGTTCCGCAAATTTCTGAACATTGTCCATAAAATAAACCAGTTCGTCTAAGGGTAAAACTGCCTTGGTTTAAACGACCAGGGAAGCGTCTATTTTGATACCAATTGACAGGATAGTCCAAGAGTGAATTACATCAGTTGAGGAGGCTAACACACGGTAAAAAATAAAGATAAAAAAATTATAAGGAAAGTCAATTTAGAGGTATTATTTGTGGGATAAAAAATTATCTTTAAAATTATTTTAGTTTGACAAACTAACGTTATGAATTAACTAAATTTTTCATTAGAAGTAGTTGTAAATTACTATAAAATGGTTTAAGAGACCAGTGCTTTCTTTCAGCCATCTAATGAAAACCTCTTTAGTCATTTAATAAAAAAAGATTGAGAAATTCTTTCTAGGCAAATTGGTATAAATCTATGGTTAGTTCCGCAAATTTCTGAACATTGTCCATAAAATAAGCCAGTTCGTCTAAGGGTAAAACTGCCTTGGTTTAAACGACCAGGAGAAGCGTCTATTTTGATACCAATTGACGGGATAGTTCAAGAGTGAATTACATCAGTTGATGAGGCTAACACACGAATTTGAGTCTCATAAGGTAAAATAATTCGGTTGTCAACTTCAATTAATCGAAAATTAAAGTTATTTAATTCATTTAAAGGGATTATATAAGAGTCAAATTCAATATTATTAAAATCTCTATATTCATAGGATCAATATCATTGATGCCCTAAAGTTTTAATAGTAATTAAAGGGTTTCGTACTTCATCAATTAAATAAATTAATTTTAGAGAGGGTAAGGCAATAAAAATCAATATTAGAGCTGGGAGGAATGTTCAAATTAATTCAAGTAATTGAGCTTCAATTAAAAGACGGTTTCTATTTTTATTAATAAATAATTCTACTATCATGTAGGCTACAAGACATGTAATTAAATTTAAGATTAAAAGTGAATGGTCATGAAAGAAACTTAATTGTTCTAAAAGAAAAGAAGATCTATCTAGGAAAAGATTGGTTTTTCATGTAGCAATTTCTAACAAAAACATAGTTTTATTTATGGGGTTTAAATCCATTGCACTAATCTGCCATATTAGAAATTAGAAAGAATAGGGAGTTCTGAGTATCTATGCTCTATTGGGGGTCTTAATTGGAATCATTCAATTAAGGAGGGAAGGTGGAGGGAGTAAAGTTTCATTCGGTAAGAATAAAATCTTTCTCATATAATAAAAATTAAAATAATAACTCTAATAGTTGAAATTATAGAACCAATTGAGGAGATTTTATTTCATAAGGTGTATGCATCAGGGTAATCAGAGTAACGTCGAGGCATGCCTCTTAACCCTAAAAAATGTTGAGGGAAAAAGGTTAAGTTTACTCCAATAAATATAGTTAAAAATTGAATTTTTAAAAATGTGTTATTTAAAGAAAAATTTGTAAATAAGTTAAATCAATGGATAAGACTTGCTATAATAGCAAAGACAGCTCCTATTGAAAGAACATAATGAAAGTGTGCTACTACATAATATGTGTCGTGAAGAACAATATCAATAGATGAATTAGCGAGAATCACTCCTGTAAGACCCCCAATTGTAAATAAAAATAAAAATCCTAAAGCCCATAAAAGAGAGGGTCTATAATTAAATTGTGTCCCATGAAGCGTAGCTAATCAAGAAAAAATTTTAATACCTGTAGGGACTGCAATAATTATTGTAGCTGAAGTAAAGTATGCTCGTGTATCAACGTCTATCCCTACTGTAAATATGTGGTGTGCTCAAACTACAAATCCTAAAATTCCAATTGTTATTATAGCATAAATTATACCTAATCTTCCAAAGGCATTTTTTTTATTTCTTTCCTGGCTAATAATATGTGAGATTAAGCCAAATCCAGGAAGAATTAGAATATAAACTTCTGGATGCCCAAAAAATCAGAATAAGTGTTGGTATAGAATTGGGTCTCCCCCACCTGCAGGGTCAAAAAATGAGGTATTAATATTACGGTCTGTTAAAAGTATCGTGATTGCTCCAGCTAAAACTGGAAGAGAAAGAAGAAGAAGAATTGCTGTAATAAAAACAGATCAAACAAAAAGAGGAATTAGTTTAAATTCTATATTAAAAGCTCGTATATTAATAATAGTAGAAATGAAGTTAATTGCTCCTAAAATTGATGAGATTCCAGCTATATGTAGTCTAAAAATAGCTAAATCTACTGATGCTCCACTATGAGCCAGGTTTCTGGATAATGGGGGGTAAACTGTTCAACCTGTTCCTGCCCCTCTTTCAATCAATCTTCTTAGGATTAATAATCTTAAAGAAGGTGGGAGAAGCCAGAAGCTTATATTATTTAATCGAGGGAAGGCCATATCGGGGGCACCAATTATTAAAGGAACAAGTCAGTTTCCAAATCCTCCGATTATAACTGGTATAACTATAAAAAAAATTATAATAAAAGCATGAGCTGTAACAATGACATTATAAATTTGGTCGTTTCCAATTAATGTGCCAGGGGTTCTTAATTCAAGTCGAATTAAAACTCTTAGGGATGTTCCAACCAGTCCTGCTCAAAGTCCAAATAGAAAGTATAAAGTTCCAATATCTTTGTGATTCGTGGAAAGAAATCATTTATTCGATAAAGTGGCTGATTTAGGCGATAAATTGTAAATTTATTTAAGAATTAAATTCCTTTATCAAGTCTTATAATTCAAATTGCAAATTTGAAAAATAAACCCTAAGGCTTGAATAATTTTCATTGACAACTTTGAAGGTTGTAAGTTTATTTAACTTAAATCCTTAAAGTTGGTTTATTAAACAAGTAAAAACAGCTAGTAATGAGATATTAAGAAAATTAAAAAAAAAAATAGAAAATTTAAAATTTATTTTTTTAAAAGGTTTTGTGGACCTTGAAATTGTTATTGATTGGAGTATTAGCCGGATATAAAAATAAATAGTTAAAAGAGTTAAAATAATTATAAAAAGGATTAGAGTAAATAATTTAAATTGAATTAAAGAATTTATAAGAAGCCATTTAGGTATAAATCCTAGAAAAGGGGGTAATCCACTTAAAGAAAAGAGGTTTAAAAAAAAAAATAGTTTAAATTGATTTCTTGATGTCAAAGTTTTAAATAATTGTGGTATAAAATTAATTTTATGAAAAAGAAATATCCTAACCAAGCTTAATGTTATAAAAGAGTACATTAAAAAATAGATTAATCAAATTGATTGATTCAGTATTATTAAGGCTAATATTCAACCAATGTGGTTAATAGAAGAAAAAGCTAAAATTTTCTTCATTCTTATTTGATTTCATCCGTTTACTCTTCTTACAATAAGACATCTAAATACAATAAAAATAATAAATGAAAAATTTAGATTGTATATAAGTAAAATTATAGGAGCAATTTTCTGCCAAGTTAAAAGAATAAATCTAACTATTCAATCGAGGCTTTCAATAATTTCTGGGAATCAAAAATGGAAAGGGGCTGCACCCATTTTTAGTAAAAGACTTGAATTAAAGATTAATTGGGAAGTTAAGTGACTTTCTTCATTATAAATTAAAATAAAGAAATTTATTAAAAATGAGGCGATGATAAACATTGAAGCTATTATTTGTGTAATAAAATATTTTAATGAAGATTCAGAATTGAGTAAATTAGATCTAATTATTAATGGAATAAAAGATAGCAGATTTATTTCTAATCCTAGTCATATTCTTAGTCAGCTAAATGAAGAAATTGAAATAAAAGTCCCTAAAATTAATCTATTAAAAAATAAGATTTTAAAAAGTTTGATTATAAAAGAAAGGAATAAACCTTTATAAATGAGGTATGAACCCAGTAGCTTAATTTAGCTTACTTTTATATTTTAGTATTTAAGTACGAAAATTTTTGAAATTTTAAGTAATAATTTATTTTATTAAATATAAAGAAGGTGGAGGGGCACATTAGATACTCTATCAAAGTATTCCTTTAATCAGGCACTTCTTTTGTACTAAAAAAATTTAATTTATTAACAAAAAAAAATTCGGTTTCCTGCCCATAAAGTGTGGATTTTTAATTTGTGGACAATTAATTTGTGGGTCCTTATTTATTTAATAAATTTATTAAAAATTTAATTTATTAACAAAAAAAAATTCGGTTTCCTGCCCATAAAGTGTGGATTTTTAATTTGTGGACAATTAATTTGTGGATTTTTAATTTGTGGGTCCTTATTTATTTAATAAATTTATTAAAAATTTAATTTATTAACAAAAAAAAATTCGGTTTCCTGCCCATAAAGTGTGGATTTTTAATTTGTGGACAATTAATTTGTGGATTTTTAATTTGTGGATCCTTATTTATTTAATAAATTTATTAAAAATTTAATTTATTAACAAAAAAAAATTCGGTTTCCTGCCTATAAAGTGTGAGGATTAAAAATATTTTTAATTTGTGGATAATTAATTTGTGGATAATTAATTTGTGGACTCTTATTTATTTAATAAATTTATTAAAAATTTAATTTATTAACAAAAAAAAATTCGGTTTCCTGCCTATAAAGTGTGAGGATTAAAAATATTTTTAATTTGTGGATAATTAATTTGTGGATAATTAATTTGTGGACTCTTATTTATTTAATAAATTTATTAAAAATTTAATTTATTAACAAAAAAAAATTCGGTTTCCTGCCTATAAAGTGTGAGGATTAAAAATATTTTTAATTTGTGGACAATTAATTTGTGGACAATTAATTTGTGGATCCTTATTTATTTAATAAATTTATTAAAAATTTAATTTATTAACAAAAAAAAATTCGGTTTCCTGCCCATAAAGTGTGGATTTTTAATTTGTGGACAATTAATTTGTGGACAATTAATTTGTGGATCCTTATTTATTTAATAAATTTATTAAAAATTTAATTTATTAACAAAAAAAAATTCGGTTTCCTGCCCATAAAGTGTGAGGATTAAAAATATTTTTAATTTGTGGATAATTAATTTGTGGATAATTAATTTGTGGACTCTTATTTATTTAATAAATTTATTAAAAATTTAATTTATTAACAAAAAAAAATTCGGTTTCCTGCCTATAAAGTGTGAGGATTAAAAATATTTTTAATTTGTGGACAATTAATTTGTGGACAATTAATTTGTGGATCCTTATTTATTTAATAAATTTATTAAAAATTTAATTTATTAACAAAAAAAAATTCGGTTTCCTGCCCATAAAGTGTGAGTTTCCTGCCCATAAAGTGTGGATTTTTAATTTGTGGACAATTAATTTGTGGATTTTTAATTTGTGGGTCCTTATTTATTTAATAAATTTATTAAAAATTTAATTTATTAACAAAAAAATTCGGTTTCCTGCCCATAAAGTGTGAGGATTTAAAATATTTTTAATTTGTGGACAATTAATTTGTGGATAATTAATTTGTGGGTCCTTATTTATTTAATAAATTTATTAAAAATTTAATTTATTAACAAAAAAAAATTCGGTTTCCTGCCCATAAAGTGTGGATTTTTAATTTGTGGACAATTAATTTGTGGATTTTTAATTTAGTCTCTTATTTATTTAATAAATTTATTAAAAATTTAATTTATTAACAAAAAAATTCGGTTTTATAAAATTTTGAAAATTTTTGTGGATTTTAATTTGTGAGAAATTTCAAAATAAATTTATTAAAAATTTAATTTATTTAACAAAAAAATTTACATTTGAGGATTAAAAATAAAAAAAAATTGAAAATTTTATTGCATGGAAATTTAAAGACATTAAAATTTAAAAATCTTGAAAATTTGATTTTTAAAAATTTCGAAAAAAAAAATGAGAAATTTTAAAATAAAAATAAAAAATATTTTTTTATTTGAAAAATTTACATTTTTTTAAAAAAAATAGAAAATTTAATTGCATGGAAATTTAAAGAAATTTAAATTTAAAAATCTTGAAAATTTGATTTTTTTAAAAAAAAAAAAAATGAGAAATTTTAAAATAAAAATAAAAAATATTTTTTTTATTTGAAAAATTTACATTTTTTTTTTTAAAAAAAAAAAAATAGAAAATTCAATTGCGTGAAAATTTAAGGAAACTAAAAAATTTAAAAATTTCGAAAATTTGGTTTAAAAAAAAAAAAAAAAAAGGGAAATTTTAAAATAAAAAAAAAAAATATTTTTTTTATTTGAAAAATTTACATTTTTTTTTTAAAAAAAAAAAAAAAAAAAATGAAATTTTTGCTAAATTTCTTAAAAATTGAAAATATTAACATTAAAAATAGAAAAAAAAGCCCTGTGGAATTTTAAAAGAGAGTTTTTTTTGTTTTAAATTTGTACGCATTTTTTTTTTTATAAATAATTTAATAGATATATATTATATAAATTTTAATATATATATAAATAATATTATAATTAAGGTAATATATAAATTTAAGAATATATAATTTTTTTATAAATTAAAAAAAGATAAATTTGTTATATGTAAGAACTAAAATATTAAGGGTAAATCTTATTTAGTTTAGAAAAATAAATTATCAATATTACGACTGACATATTTCAAGTCTTATAGGAAAAGGAAAAAAAAGAAGAAATTAATAAAATATTTATATTAAATAATAAAATTAGGGAGGTTTAATAGAATTTATATATCAATAAATAATTTATATATATATAGATTTATATTGATTTATTATTAAATTTAAATTTTATAATACAATAATATAAGAATATAATAATAAATACTTATCATATACATCAAAGTTTAAATAATTATTAATAACGTAAATTTTTAATAAAAAAAAATTTTTTTGATGTGCCCCTCCACCTTATTGCAATCTAAAAATATTTAATTTTTATTTTAATTTATTTAATTTTTATTTTTATATAAATATAATTTTGTTAATAAATTTATTTTTTAATTAATTTAAATTATAAAATTAAATTTGATAAATTTAGTGGATTGATTTATAAAATTTGTGGTTAGTATAAGAAAAATTTGATAAATTTAGTGGATTGATTTATAAAATTTGTGGTTAGTATAAGAAAAATTTGATAAATTTAGTGGATTGATTTATAAAATTTGTGGTTAGTATAAGAAAAATTTGATAAATTTAGTGGATTGATTTATAAAATTTGTGGTTAGTATAAGAAAAATTTGATAAATTTAGTGGATTGATTTATAAAATTTGTGGTTAGTATAAGAAA
Organism: Novius pumilus; assembly: GCA_020654155.1. Lineage (NCBI taxonomy): Eukaryota > Metazoa > Arthropoda > Insecta > Coleoptera > Coccinellidae > Novius > Novius pumilus. The sequence continues at coordinate 30,765 of JAIFOV010000092.1, forward strand.
AATTTGATAAATTTAGTGGATTGATTTATAAAATTTGTGGTTAGTATAAGAAAAATTTGATAAATTTAGTGGATTAATTTATAAAATTTGTGGTTAGTGAAATAAAAATTTGATAAATTTAGTGGATTAATTTATAAAATTTGTGGTTAGTGAAATAAAAATTTGATAAATTTAGTGGATTAATTTATAAAATTTGTGGTTAGTATAATAAAAATTTGATAAATTTAGTGGATTGATTTATAAAATTTGTGGTTAGTATAAGAAAAATTTGATAAATTTAGTGGATTAATTTATAAAATTTGTGGTTAGTATAATAAAAATTTGATAAATTTAGTGGATTAATTTATAAAATTTGTGGTTAGTGAAATAAAAATTTGATAAATTTAGTGGATTAATTTATAAAATTTGAGGTTAGTACAATAAAAATTTGATAAATTTAGTGGATTAATTTATAAAATTTGTAATTAATAAAAATTTGGTAAATTTAGTGGATTAATCTATTAAATTTATTTTATTTTGACATAAATTAAGTAAGAGAATTTGATTAGCAAGCGAGGTTAGAATTTGATTAGTAAGCGAGGTTAGAATTTGATTAGTGCAGCGAGGTTAGAATTTGATTAGTAAGTGAGGTTAGAATTTGATTAGCGAGCGAGGTTAGAATTTGATTAGCGAGCGAGGTTAGATTTGATTAGCGAGCGAGGTTAGAATTTGATTAGCGAGCGAGGTTAGAATTTGATTAGCAAGCGAGGTTAGAATTTGATTAGTAAGTGAGGTTAGAATTTGATTAGCGAGCGAGGTTAGAATTTGATTAGCGAGCGAGGTTAGAATTTGATTAGCAAGCGAGGTTAGAATTTGATTAGTGAGTGAGGTTAGAATTTGATTAGTGAGCGAGGTTAGAATTTGATTAGTAAGCGAGGTTAGAATTTGAGCGAGGTTAGAATTTGATTAGTGTAGAGGTTGAGCGGTTAGAATTTGATTAGTGAGGTTAGATTTGATTAGAGCGAGGTTAGTGCAGATTAGCGAGCGAGGTTAGAATTTGATTAGTAAGTGAGGTTAGAATTTGATTAGCTAGTGAGGTTAGAATTTGATTAGTGAAGTGAGGTTAGAATTTGATTAGCGAGTGAGGTTAGAATTTGATTAGTGAGTGAGGTTAGAATTTGATTAGTGAGTGAGGTTAGAATTTGATTAGTGAAGTGAGGTTAGAATTTGATTAGCTAGTGAGGTTAGAATTTGATTAGTAAGTGAGGTTAGAATTTGATTAGTGTAGTGAGGTTAGAATTTGATTAATGTAGTGAGTTAGAATTTGATTAGTGTTAGTGAGCGAGGTTAGAATTTGATTGTAGTGAGGTTAGAATTTGAGGTTATTTGATTAGCTGAGTGAGGTTAGAATTTGATTAGTGTAGTGAGGTTAGAATTTGATTAGCTAGTGAGGTTAGAATTTGATTAGTGCAGTGAGGTTAGAATTTGATTAGTGTAGTGAGGTTAGAATTTGATTAATGTAGTAAGTGAGGTTAGAATTTGATTAGTAAGTGAGGTTAGTGAGTGAGGTTAGAATTTGATTAGTAGTGAGGTTAGGATTTGGTTAGCTAGTGAGGTTAGGATTTGGTTAGCGAGGTTAGAAGTGAGGTTAGGATTTGGCTAGCTAGTGAGGTTAGGATTTGGCTAGCTAGTGAGGTTAGGATTTGGCTAGCTAGTGAGGTTAGGATTTGATTAGTGCAGTGAGCGGTTAGAATTTGATTAGTACTAGCACTGAGGTTAGAATTTGATTAGTGTAGTGAGGTTAGAATTTGATTAGTGCAGTGAGGTTAGAATTTGATTAGTGCAGTGAGGTTAGAATTTGATTAGTGCAGTGAGGTTAGAATTTGATTAGCTAGTGAGTTAGCAGTGAGTGAGGTTAGAATTTGATTAGTGCAGTGAGGTTAGAATTTGATTAGTACAGTGAGGTTAGGATTTGGTTAGCAGTGAGGTTAGGATTTGGTTATTAGTGAGGTTAGGATTTGGTTGTTAGTGAGGTTAGGATTTGGTTGTTAGTGAGGTTAGGATTTGGTTGCTAGTGAGGTTAGGATTTGATTAGCTAGTGAGGTTAGAATTTGATTAGCTAGTGAGGTTAGAATTTGATTAGCTAGTGAGGTTAGAATTTGATTAGCTAGTGAGGTTAGAATTTGATTAGCAAGCGAGGTTAGAATTTGGTTAGCTAGTGAGGTTAGGATTTGATTAATAATTTTGTGGGTTAGATAAAAATTAAAATAAAAATTGTTTAATTTAATATTAGTTTTTTTGTTAATAAAGTATTTTTAAAATAAATTTATTTAAATATAGTAATATATTTATATTTAATAATAAATTTATATACAAATTTTATTAAATAATTTTGATTGTAGTATAAAATTTTAAATATTAGAGGTATCTAGATTTAGTAATTATTATAATTTAAACTTAATTTGTGCCAGCAGTTGCGGTTATACAAATTAAATGATATAAATTTTTATAGGTTTATTAAAATTTAATTAAAAAATTTATAAATAAATTTTTTAAGTGAAATTTTAAATTTTATTAAGTTTAAAAATATTTTTAGTTATAGGAAGATAAAATTTTAAACTAGGATTAGATACCCTACTATTTTTATTGTAAATTTTTACCTAATAATTATTAGTTAAGGTCTTTAAAGTTAAATATTTTGGCGGTATTTTAGTCTTTTCAGAGGAACTTGTTCTTTAATTGATAATCCACATTTAAAATTACTTTTATTAGAAATTTATATATCGTTGTTAAAATTATTTTTAATGAATTAAATAATTAGTTTATTTTAAAATAAAAGTTCAGATCAAGGTGTAGTTTATATAAAAGTAGAAATGAGTTACATTAATAAAATCGGATTTAGAATTTAAAATTTTAATAAAGATGGATTTGTGAGTAATATTTTTTATATTTTAAATATGATGAGGCTCTAAAATATGCACATATTGCCCGTCGCTTTCATTTAAAATGAAATAAGTCGTAACAAAGTAGATTTACTGGAAAGTAACTCTGTTAGACAATTCAAAGCTCTTAGAGTTTTTTATTTACATTAAAAGGGAGAAAAATTTTCTGAATTGATTTAATTTTTTTATTAAGTTTTTATTATTTTTAAAAAAATTAATTAAAATATTAAATTATTTATTATTTATTTAGAAAAATTTTATATTATGATAGAGAATTAGTATTGAAAAAGACTAATTTAGAATTTGAAAAGAAAAATAGATTTTGTACCTTGTGTATCAGGGTTGATTAATTAAATTAAAAATATTTTTATTTCTCGAATTTAAAAGAGCTAAATTTTTATAAATTTAATTGTGAAATTAATTTTTATAATAATAATTTGGTTATGAAATGTAATTCGTTTTTAAAGTTATCTAGTTATTTCAGAAAAAAATTTAATTTTATTAATAAATTGAATTTATTTATTTGGGTATAATTTTTATTTATTAATAAATTTGTTAAGGGATAAGCTTTAACAAGAAAATTAATAATTTAATTAAAATTATAAAATTATAGAATTAGAATTATTTATTAAAAAGAATTTAATAATAAATTTATTGAAAATAAAAATTTTAATTAAATTTTATTTTTTATGGAATAAATAAATTAAATTTTATAATTTATGTAATAATGATTAAATTAGTATAGTGTTATGTTTAAGAAAAATTTGTGAAAAATTATAATTTAAGAATTCGGCAAAAAAATTTTCAACTGTTTATTAAAAACATTTCTTTTTGAATTTAATTTAAAGTAAGACCTGCCCACTGAGTTTTGAAGGGCCGCAGTATTTTGACTGTGCAAAGGTAGCATAATCATTAGTTTTTTAATTGAAAGCTGGAATGAAGGGTTAAATGAAAAATTGACTTTTTTAGTTATAAAATTAAAATTTTATTTTTAAGTTAAAAAGCTTAAATGAAAGTATTAGACGAGAAGACCCTATAGAGTTTAATTTTAATTAATTTTAAATTTATAGAATTAAATATTTTTAATAAAATTAAAATTTAATTGGGGTGATTAAAAAATTTAATAAACTTTTTTATATTTTTACATAGATAAGTGAAAGTTTGATCCATTAATGATTAAAAGATAAAATTACCTTAGGGATAACAGCGTTATATTTTTTGAAAGTTCAAATTTTAAAAAAAGTTTGCGACCTCGATGTTGGATTAAAATTTATTATGGTGTAGAAGCTATAAAAGTTGGTCTGTTCGACCATTAAAATTTTACATGATCTGAGTTTAAACCGGTGTGAGCCAGGTTGGTTTCTATCTTTATTTAAATAAAATATTTTAGTACGAAAGGACCATTTATTTATAAAATTTATTGATTTAAGATTAATATTGTTACTTTGGCAGATTAGTGCATTTGATTTAGAATCTTAATATGTTGATTAACAGGTAACAATAGAGTTTTTATCTATTTTTTTAATTTTTATTATTTTAATTTTAGGAGTATTAGTTGGGGTTGCTTTTTTAACTTTATTAGAACGTAAACTTTTAGGATTTATTCAAATTCGTAAAGGTCCTAATAAGGTGGGGTTTATTGGGTTATTACAACCATTTAGAGATGCTTTAAAGTTATTTTCTAAAGAACAAGTTTTTCCTTTTATGTCTAATTATTTAATCTATTATTTTTCTCCTATTTTTAATTTGTTGTTGGCTTTATTAATTTGGTTAAGTCTACCTTTGGGGGTTTATTTCTTAAAATTTAATTTTTCTGTTTTATTTTTTTTTTGTATTAGAAGATTAGGAGTTTATACAGTTATATTGTCAGGTTGATCTTCTAATTCTAATTATTCTATGTTAGGAAGTTTACGTTCAGTTGCTCAAACAATTTCTTATGAAGTAAGAATATTTCTAATTTTTTTAAGATTTTTATTTTTTATTAATTCTGTAAATTTATTTAATTTTTTAAAAGTTCAAGATTATTTTTGATTAATTTTATTATTTTTACCTTTAGGGATTATTTGGTTAATTAGCGGATTGGCTGAAACAAATCGTACTCCCTTTGATTTTGCAGAGGGGGAGTCAGAATTAGTTTCTGGGTTTAATATTGAATATAGAAGAGGTGGATTTGCTTTCATTTTTTTAGCCGAATACTCTAATATTTTGTTTATGAGAATAATAACGGTATTAATCTTATTAGGAGGTAATTTTTTATCTTTATTTTTTTTTATTAAACTTGTGTTTATTTCTTTTTTTTGAGTTTGGGTTCGAGGGACTTATCCTCGTTTTCGTTATGATAAATTAATGAATTTATCATGAAAAATTTTTTTGCCAGTTTCTTTATTTTATTTGTTATTTTATTATGGATTAATTAATTTTATGTGTATTTTAAGTTTTTAGTGAATTATTTTTAGTATAAACTAATAGAAATTTTCTATCTTATATTTTCAAAATATATGCTTATTCAAGCTCATTAGTTAATAAAATATAATTGAATCTCATAAATTTATTAAAAATGGTCTAATAAAGTAATAAGAGAAATAAATCAATGAGAAAAGTTGTCTGGATAAAATAAAAGGGTCTTCTACAGGTTTAGCTCCTAATCAGGTTAAAATTGCTAAAATTCTTACTAAAAGTCAAAATAAAATTTTGTTTAAAGGATAAAATTGACTTTTTATATTTTTTTTGTATGTAAAGGGTAGAGTTATAAGAATAAGAATTGAGGCGACTAAGGCGATTACTCCCCCTAGTTTATTGGGGATAGCCCGTAGAATAGCATAAGCAAAGAGGAAGTATCATTCTGGTTGAATATGGATAGGGGTGACTAAAGGGTTAGCGGGGGTAAAGTTGTCAGGGTCTCCTAGATTGTAGGGGAAAATTAAGCAAATTAAAATGAGAATTAAAATTATAAATAAGAATCCTAATACGTCTTTTCAAGAAAAAAATGGGTGGAAAGGGATTTTATCTAAATTTCTGTTTGTTCCTAAAGGGTTATTTGAACCTGTTTGGTGAAGGAATAGAAAGTGGATTATTACTATAGCGGTAACAATAAAAGGAAAAATAAAATGGAATGCAAAGAATCGTGAAAGAGTGGCATTATCAACAGCAAATCCACCTCATAGTCAGATTACAATAGAGTTTCCAATATAAGGAATTGCTGATAATAAATTGGTAATTACTGTTGCTCCTCAAAAAGATATTTGCCCTCAAGGTAAAACATATCCAAGGAAAGCTGTTGCTATGGTTAAAAATAAGATAATTACGCCTACTCTTCATGTGTAAGTGAGTGAATAAGAATTAAAATAAATTCCTCGGCCGATATGTAAATATAAACAGATAAAAAAGAATGAGGCTCCATTAGCATGAAGAATTCGGATTAATCAGCCAAAGTTTACATTTCGGCAAATGTGTGAAACTCTATTAAATGCTAAGTCAATATTAGAGCAGTAATGTATTGCTAAGAATAATCCAGTAATAATTTGGATTAACAAGCATAGTCCTAGCAATCTTCCAAAGTTTCAAAATAATGTAATATTTGAGGGTGTAGGGAGATCTACTAGAGCATTGTTTACAATTTTTAATAGGGGTGATCTTTTTCGTAATGGTATTAACATAAATTTGTCGAAGAGGATTTTTGTAGTTTTTAGTAATATTTACTACTGCAATTAAAGTAATAAGAAGGTAGCATATAATAAATCAAGAAATTTTCAAATTTGGTCAATTGAAAAATTTGTTTAAGGTAAATAAAAAATTAATTTTATTTTGTTGAGAAAAGGTTAGTTCATTAAGATTAAACAAATTAGTTTGTCAATTTATTAAGAATAAAAATGGGGGAATAAAACAGTAAAAAAGTCAATTTTTTGTAAATTTTTCATTTGAGGCTAGGCTAGTCATGTAAATGAATAAAACTAGTAATCCTCCGATTGTAATAAGAATAAGAATATAGCTGAATCAAAAATTTAATCTAATTGAGCCAATTATTCAGCAGATTAAAATAGTTTGGAGGAAGATGATTATCCCAATATTTAAGGGATGATTGATAAAAGGGATAATTAAAGCTAAGATTAACAATATATATATATCAAGATGTAGTTTAATAAAAATTTTAATTTTGGAGATTAAAGATAAGGTTTCTTTATCTTGAAGTTTTAAAAGTTGCCTTATTTATGGTTTACAAGACCATTATTTTATTTAAATTATTAAAACTATGAAGGTTCAATTTTATATTTTATTAATAATAATTGTTTTTTTAAATTTAATTTGAAGATATAAACATTTTTTAATTTTTTTATTAAATTTGGAATTTTTAGTTTTATTTTTTTTTTTAATTATATTTTTTTATTTAAATTTATTTAGTTATGAAAATTATTTTTCTATAATTTTTTTGTCTATAAGAGTTTGTGAAAGAGCTTTAGGGTTATCTTTACTAGTTTTAATAATACGAAGTTACGGAAGAGATTATTTTTTAATAATAAATTTATTATGATAGGAATTTTAATTATATTAAGAATTCTAATTTTTAGAAGAAATTGAATTTCATTTTATTTTTTTATAAATTTATTTGTATTAATTTATTTATATTTTTTATTTAATTTTCCTTTGTTTAATTTTTGTTTTATTAGAATAAATTTAGGGGTAGATAATTTATCTTATTGATTAATTTTGTTAACATTATGGTTAGGGGTTTTAATAATTATAGCGAGAGAAAAAATTTATAAGTTAATAAATTTTTCAAATTTATTTATTTTTATAATTAGTATTTTAGTTTTATTTTTAGTATTAACTTTTTCATCTTTAAGAATAATAATATTTTATATTTTTTTTGAGTCTAGATTAATTCCTGTGGTTTTGATTATTATAGGTTGAGGGTATCAACCTGAACGTATTCAGGCAATGTTGTATTTATTTTTTTATACAATAGTTGCTTCTTTACCTATAATTTTATTTTTATTATATATTCATAATTTTTATTTTTCTTTAAATTTTTTAAATAATTTTGAGATCGATAGTTTAATTTTATTTATATTAATAAGAATAGTGTTTTTTGTTAAGTTTCCTATATTTTTTGTTCATTTATGGCTACCAAAGGCTCATGTTGAGGCCCCTGTTTCAGGTTCAATAATTTTAGCTGGTATTATATTAAAATTAGGGGGGTATGGTTTAATTCGATTTTTAAGGTTATTTATTAAAATTGGGTTAAAGGTTGGTGGTTTAATTGTAAATTTTTCTGTGTATATTTATTAGCAGTCATTTGTAAATTTACTATGCAATTGTTTTATCAATTCTTTGTTTACGTCAAGGTGATATAAAATCTACAATAATGGTCGTAGGAAAGGAAATAAAGATCTGGGCAACTTAAGTGTTTCGGAGCTAAGAAAGGCGCAACGGGTTATAATTAAAGTCGTCCAGAAAGAGAGCTTCGAACAAGAAAGAAAAGCTCTTTTGAAAAATAAATATACTCACGGTAGGGAAACTTACGTGATTTAAATCCCTTTTAGACGAAGATGGTATACTCAGAGTGGGTGGTCGCCTACGAAAGTCCGAGTTATCGTATTCATCTAAATATCCTATCATACTGCCAAAAACCATCACGTGACTAAACTAATCATTCGTCAAGCGCACGCTTTAAATTATCATAGTGGAGTTCAAGCCACACTCAATTCAGTCCGATCATCCTATTGGCCTATAAATGGTAAAGTCATGACGAAATCGGTAATTCGTGAATGCGTGACCTGCTCTAGAGCATCTCCAAATAAAGTTCCCTATTTCATGGGCGAGTTACCGGTAGATCGCGTTACGCCAAACAGACCATTTCTGAATACGGGTGTCGATTACTGCGGACCGTTCTTCATGAAGCAATCTGTAGTTCGAAATCGCGGAAAAGTTAAAGTTTACGCCTGTATCTTCGCGTGCTTCTCTTCCAAAGCCGTCCACATCGAACTAATTTCGGATTTGACCACGGAGTCGTTTATTGGCGGCTTGCGCAGGTTCTTTGCACGACGAGGTGTGTCATCTAGGATCTATTCGGACAACGCTACAAATTTCCGCGGGGCCAAAATGAATTTGAACTTTTCAAAAATCTTTAGAATCAGACGAGAGTCGCACGGCATTGGATAGTTTCTTGGCGGGAAAGGGGTCGAATGGCATTTCTATCCGCCGAATTCGCCACATTTTGGAGGGTTATGGGAGGCCGCGGTCAAATCTTTTAAAACGCTCCTTTTTAAGGCCGTGGGCGACAGGCTATATACCTACGAAGAGCTTTTGACATATGTGAATGAAATAGAGGCAGTCCTCAATTCCCGTCCCATATCTCCTGTATCCGATGATCCCAACGATTTGAGAGCCCTCACCCCGCGCACTTTCTTATCGGAAGCGAATTTGGAAGCTTACCCGAACTGGATGTGACTGCCGTCGCCACAAACCGTTTATCAGCATGGGAATCCGTACAACGAGCCAAACAATACTTCTGGAAGCGGTGGTCCAAAGACTATCTGAACCAACTCCACGTTCGTTCCAAATGGAAAAGTTGCGCCGTGGAGAACATTCAAGTGGGCACCATGGTTACACTGCGGGATGACAATCTACCCCGCGTCAGTGGAGACTGGGTCGAATAGTGAGTGTTTTTCCGGGAGAAGATGGACACGTCAGAGTGGTAGAGGTGAAGACCGCGTCAGGAGTCTATAGACGATCAGTTTCGCGAGTGGCGCCGTTACCAATTAAGTAAGGACAGTTTGAAGACTGTGTAGATGATAGTGACCAGAATTTAAATCTTAAGTATTTCTTGATGAGAAGACAGTTTGTATAGCTTAAGTTTCTTGAACTAGTTAGTTCAAGGCGGGGTGTATGTTCCGAAATCTAGAATAAGATTTGAGAGCAGGTTCCGGTGTCGGACCCTAGCTCATTCAACTCCTAGGTATATTCCACGAAAGCGACAATACCCAACATCTGGGTAAAAACCCCAATGACTCATCGCCTCCCTTGCACGCCTTCTCACACCATCGTTTCTTTGTAAAATTAGTTTAGGATAGATTTCATTTTTTTGTAAACCAGTTAAGCACAGTAAACCGTATGGACAGCATCGTTCACTTTCCTCTGTATTATTACACACAAGAAACCGCTAAAGAATACACGGCTTGTTAAGTCAATCCGTGTGGAATTGTGACCCGATCAAACTCAACAAAATTCACAGTTCCGTATTTTTCACAATATTGATAATTTAACATCATTAGAATTAATTAAAACATGTAATAAAAGTGAAGTTATAATTTGAGGGGAAAAATAGTTGAACAGCAAAAGAAATCGAGAATCTCATGTCAAGTTAATCGTTCGAATTGAATAAAATCAAGGAGGAGAATGAAGCACTTGAACACCAAATACGAGAATTGAAGGAGGAACATGAAAAACAGATGCAGTCACTTAATGAGAAAGTTTTAGAGCAAGCTACGGAAGTAAATATTACAAAAATACTCTCAGTCAAAAAGATGACGTAATTAATAGTTTAGAAGGTGAACTAAAGCAATTAACTGAAGAGAGATCTTCCTGTCAAATAAAATTGAGTGAATTGCAAGAAGATTACAAGTTATTGGAACAAACGTTGAATGCAACACTTGAAACCAAGAAAAACAAAATTGAAACCATTGCATTACATAATAAAGAACTGAATGAAAACAAAGAAGAATATGAAGAACGAATACAAGCGCTCAATAAATCAATCGTTACTTTACAAACTAGTGATGGGCCGGCTCGATAATTTTTCGGCTCGAACAACTCGAGCCGAAACCAACATCAGCTCGAGCCGAAACTCGAGCCGGCTCGAGCCGAAAGCTCATGCGCGTTGTCGATATGTCCTTGATCGCGGATCGAGCTAAGCGAGCCCAACGGTTCAAGCCAACGTATGCGGACTTGGATCGAGCTTATCGCATCGCGTGACGCGTCAGTGTTCATTCGCACGTCGAACGATAAACGTTACCGCATGCTGTTGCAGGATTTGGTACGATAGTCAAGTCGATCTGTCATTTTGCTATCATGCGGAATCCTATTCAATTTATATTTGGACATGATAAAGGTATTTCAAAGAAAAGATTCGCAACAATTTATCTCAATAGGATTTACCTATGATTTAATGAATATGAATATGATTAACGGTTTTTATTCGCAAGAAGTGAATATTTGGAAGCATGTATGTGTTTTTATCGAATTAACGGCGTACGTCCCCATTTATAATGAAATAATTGAGGGATTTTATCGTTTTTCTTATATAACTCGCGGAGAAATACTGTTATTCATACAAGAATTCACATTAATTTAAACAAATTAACGTACGTTAATCTCGCTAGTTCAAATTTTCAGAAAAACGCTATCCAGGTTGAAAAAGACCGCAAAAATGAGCTCTCAAAATTAGGTCTATAATTTCTGTATGCTTTGCTACTTATTTCTGTTTCATGTCAGTACATTCAAGTGAAAAAGAATTCGATGAATATTTTATTTGAATATTAATATGTAATTACTCCAACAAAGGGCAAATAATTAACAAACATTCAAATGAAAAAATGAAAATATCAAAACATGTAAAAAGAACTATATAATGTATATAAAATTTATAATTAAATTAAAATGGGTGAATATAGTTTGAATAGATAAATGGAGCTACACTTCTGTAAGAAATTTATTTTTTTACCGTAAGAATTCAAAAAAGAATTTGATCGACTTTTTGTGGTGTGAGTCTATTTCTCCGTTGGTTTTTATGAATCCAGCTTTTGAGAAAAGGCGTTCTGAAGGAACGGACGAGGCCGGTACGCATAAATATTTGTGTGCCATTTCGCACAAGGACGGGAAAACGTTCTTCCTTCGTTCCCAAAACTTCAGAGGATCCTCAGTTCTATTCAAGTATGGCAGATCTAAATACTGGTCTAAAACTTTTGAAGCGCAAGATTTTGGAGTCTGCTTCTCAACTTTCTTATTCATCTTTCTGTCGAATATTTCCCACAAGTCGTCTTCTTCAACTGAAGATGAAACCGGAGCTTGGGATGTCGAAGCTGGAGTTGTTTTGATTTGAATTTCGTCAGTCAGCGATTGATTTTCCTTATAAGAAACCAATTCTTCCAAAACATATTCATGAGCTTCATCTGCGGTTGTTTCTGATTGGAAAGCACCTTTTTTGAATCGTGGATCCAAAATAGTAGCTTTGGCAGCAATAATGTTTTTTTCGTATATATTCAACCTTTTATCTATCACGTCTAATAGCGATTGCTGGAGATGTTTCCCAGAATCACTATTTGGACTTTTTCGCCAAAGAACTTTGGAGACCTGCTATGAGGAATAACGGAAGATAATGTGGGATACGATTCCCCAGAAAAAATAGCAATTAACTTTTCAAACGGTCGTAGCAATGTTATGCAATCTTCCAATATTTCCCAATCGTCTGAATTTAAGTTCGGTGGGCTATTCTTCAATAATGGCAATGTTGGAGATAAGGGAACTTTAATTCTTAGTAATCTGTCGCACATGTAGAATGTTGAGTTCCATCTTGTCTGCACATCTTGCTTTAGTTTAATTGTTTCCAAATTCATTTGATTTTGCATGTTCCTCAATAAGTTCGATGATTTCACACTATGTTTGAAATGAGAAACAATCGTTTGACTTTTGAAAAACATTCAAAATTCTTTTATTTTTCAACGGGAAGTTAGTGAAGAACCATGCTCTTCACCAATACAATCTTTAACAGCCAAATTCAAGGTATGAGCAAGACAAAGATGGTTATTTTTGTCTAAGAAGTTATTCACAGCTTTTTCATCGATGAATCATTTCATATATTTCACATGATTCAATTCTTTTTCAGTTCCGCATTACATATTTCATATCGCTCTTGTAACATTTGAGTTAATTTTTTCTTGAAGGTAAAATATTATCTGGATTCAATCGTTGTGTGTATTTTTAAAACCTTCGTTCTCGACTACTTGTAACGGTTGCATGTCCAAAACAATCATATGTAATAAACATTCATCTACAGATTTTTGATTTATTTTAACAGGAGGAATTAAAAACGTCTGTCTTGGCCGTTTCAGTGAAATATTACTGGACTCTATGTTAATTGCAGTCTGTGAAAAACATGATCGGTAATATTACTGTTAGTTGCAAGAGGTAATGACGAATTGGTTGTTAATAATGAATCATGTGGTCGGTTTTCTGTTGTATTTTCTAGTGGTGAATATGTCCGAATTGTGTTGGCGTACTGTATCAGATGCTTCGTTCTCAAATGCCTCAATAATGTAAATGTGTTTCCTCCATGTTTATAACTATTACTGCATATTTTACAAAGTACCTTATCGTTGTTTTTCAAGAAGAAGTCCCATACTGCACTCTTCTTACTTCTTTGCGACATTTCTGTTGAAATGTGAAATAAAAGACTTCATAATCACATCTATGATCAAACAGAAACGGGATTATCTTCATAGTAAAAGATGATGTAGAAATACAATGAATTACTTCGCAGGAGGATTAAAACTTGATAGCTTTCAACAGCGATTACTACTAAATGAGACACTGAACTAAAATTGGAGTGGCAGAACGATATGAACACAAGTCGAAAGATGTGTTTTTAAAGTGGGCGACGATATTAGCGACAGAAATATGAACCCGATACCGATGTAGCTTTGTTTAGTCTAGATTTTTCTAGACAATAATCATACATATCGAATTCGACATCATGGTTGAATTCAATATTGAATACAAAATTTCGAATATATGTAAATTATCGATCGTACTAATCCGAGACATTTTATATTCCATTTTCATTTCGTATCGTATATTTGGAACAAGGTATTTATTCCGCAAATTTTCATTTGATTTCAAATCGATTTATGTTGCTTAATGCAGTCTTCGATGAAGTTTACTAAAACCAACAATTGTATCCCCGATATGATGTGATTAAAATTTGGCCTCGACTTGCATTGTGTTGCTAGCCTGACTCGACGAATTTGCTCAAGTGTCGAATAACAAGCGTTTCGACGAAGTCGCGGACGAATCGAGCTGGCTCGAGTTGGCGGAAAAAGCTCGAGCCGGCTCGGTCCAACTGTGGCTCGAGTTGTTCGAGCTAATCAGCTCGAGCCGCCCATCACTATTACAAACCCAATTAGAATTTTTCGCTGATAACAAATTCCTTAAAAAAATCTCGAATTACAACAGAAAAATGAAGCATTAATAAAAAGTAACGATTTACAAAAACAAACATACGAGGACTTCAAAAATCATTGCGACTTGTTCACGAAAAATTTGAACAACATCATATCGCAAAAAAGGTGCTGGAAACTCTAGTTAGCAATTTACTGGTCTCTGCAATAACTTCGAATAGAAACCTCCCAAAGAAAATCAAAATATTAAAAATTGTTGGATAAAAAGAATCGCTCGAAATAATTATTGAAGATATTTTGAAACAAATCAATCGTTTGTCCAAACAACTAAACAATATTATATTCGATTTTTCCAAATACACCGTGAATAATTGCGACTCTATTTTATCAACTTTGGATGTAAACATTGAAAATTATTTAACGAAATACGATTTAGATGATATAAACACTCACTTATCCAGTTTAGTAGATCTTGCTACCGATGCCGTAATCCAAACTAAATCATTATTAAAAGACTTCGAGCACTTTAATCAACACGAAGAAGCTTCCAATATCGATAAAGAGAACGTTTTGTGCGCGTCCACAAAAATAAACGTTGGAAAAATGAAAGAAGACGAACTTAAGAAAAGAATATGCAACTGAGACAGAAGGTGATTCTGCTGGAAAATTCCAAATGCTTGATGGAAAAAACAATTAAAAAACTTCGTGAAGAAATAAAACAATTGAAGGACAACAGTCCGAATCCCGATAATGATGTACATTACAACCTTTTATCAAAAGAGTATATTGATTATAGAGACAATCAAGAAAGGGTATTAAAAGAATACGAGGCGAAATTAATTAACCTACAAGAAAATTGTGATAAGACCAACGAGAATTTTATAAGAGGCTCAACTCCATTCGACGATCCAGTTGTCGAACAAGAAAACCGTTTACGTTCCGATTTAACGAAATTACAAGAGGCCTATTCGAACATCAAAGTGATTAATGCAAAATTAGAGTCGGAAAATAAACAATCGAAGAGGGCGATCGAAGAACAGAGACAAGAAATCGGAAAACTTAATTTAATCAAAGAAGCATATGATAAACTACTAGAAGAGAATAATAAATTAATCACCGACGTTGATACCATAAAATATAAAAGGGCGCGAGATCGCGACGAGTTCTTGCGACTAATAAAAAAAGAGAAACTGGAAACCGAAGCGAAAACATCCAAACAAGTACAAGAAATCAAATCAGATTATGAAGATAAATTAGAAAAAATGAAAATTAAAACCGTAAGTTACTTCGTACTTCCAAGCCCTAAAGCAAATAACTTAAAAATGATTAAATTCAGATTCAGTTGTACAAGGATGAATTAAATAAAGAGATCGAAAAAGCTAAAGTGAGACAAAAGGAAAATGTAAATTTAGTTGTGCAATTTATTAACTTATAAATTTTTCTCTCGCTATAATTATTAAAACCCCTAATCATAATGTTAACAAAATTAATCAATAAGATAAATTATCTACCCTAAATTTATTCTTATAAATTAAAATATAAAATAATATATATAAAATATAATATAAAATAATTATATAGGGTATCGAAATTTTTCGGATCAACTTTATAACAAATTTCATCCGCATCTTTATCCCATTGTATGCCTAGTGCTTTTGCTTTGGTGTCGTTTTCTTTAAACATGTCTATTTTCGACTGCTTGTGTAAATACGTGTCGATTACCGAGGGCTGTTTGCAACCCATTTCCTGAGATTGAAACCTCCGCTTTAGTTAACATTATTAGTTCGTCCCGAATTTTTAACGCTTCGTCAATAGTTTCCGCACCCGTCATTACATCGTCTACGTAGCAGTCTCTTCGCAGAATTTCACTAGCCAAGGGATATTTGGTTTTCTCATCTTCTGCTAATTTGTTCAAAACACTAGTAGCCGAGTGCGCTGCTGACGCTGTGCCGAACATTACCACGGGAATTTTATAGGCTTGCAACAAATCGTTTTCGCGTTCGCGCCAAAATATTAACTGATAATGCGTGTCTCTTTCATCTAACAAAACCTGCTTGTACATTTTTCGATATCCGATATCAAAACAATTTGGTGAAGTCTAAATCTCAAGGTAATGTCTAAGCTACTACTCTGTACAATAGGCCCTACGTGTAAGCATTGGTTCAATGAAATACCGGTGCTTGTCTTGGCTGACGCATTGAAAACAATTGTCACCTTAGTTGTGTCACTTGATTCCTTAGTTACGGGTTGTTGCTGTAAAAGCAGTGCTTACGCGGTATATCGTTTATCCCAATTCTTACCATATGCCCTAACTGTATAGCTTCCGCATGTTAGCTATGTACTCTTTTTCAACGGTGGATTCTTATCTAATTTTTCTCTAAAGATAGAAATTGCTTCTCTGCTGCAAAACGCGATTCTCCTAATTCTCGTATTTTATCATTAAATGGCAGTCGAGTGATATAGCGCCCCGATAATTTATCGCGAGTTGTATTTTCTTTAAAAACACTTCGGCTTTAATTTCCTCATCAGTGAGGAAGTTTTGCTCTGGCAATTCTTCAATACTCCAAAATTTTGTCAGGTATTTTTGGATCGAATCTACTGCTAACATGCACCGCCTTGCAGGAGCCCTATTATTAACCGATTCAACTCGTCCTGCAACGATCCAGCCTAATTTCGTTTTCTGCAATTTCACTTGCCGGTCATTGATCGCGATTTGACCGACACAGAGCAGATCGTAAAACAATTCAACACCGAGTAACGCATCGATCGTTCGCGGTTTTGAAATTCTGGATCCGCGAGTTGCAAATTCGGAGGAATACTGAGTTCTGTACGATTGATGAATTCATTCGGAATAAGATCACAAATTTGTTCAATAACTAAGAACTCTGCCGTAGATTTATAACCTTCGTTAGTCGAGTGTAGTTGTGTACTAACCGCATGCTTTACTCTGGTCTCTAAAGCGCTCAAACTGGCAACCGGTATGTTAACCGATCGTAGACTTAGTTTTAATTTTTGCGCGAACTTTTTAGTCATAAAGTTTGATTGTGATCCGTTGTCTCATAACACGCGCGCGGGGATAAATTGACCATCACGGGATCTAAAATTCACAATGGCTGTTGAAAGAATAACCTGGGACCCTACGAATGAACTAAAAACTTTCGATTTTTCCTCAAATTCTTCCGACGTAGATGCGGAATCGGGTAGTTTGCCGTGATTCATTTTTATGGTGTCCCTTTTTCGTTATAATGTAAAAGCGTATTGTGCTTTTTATTGCACTTTCTACAGTTCGACCCTTTGCATTGATCATTTCGGTGACCTGCCCGGAAACAATTGAAACACAACTGGTTTGTTCTGACAACTTCTACCCGCTCCTTTGTACTCATTTTCAAGAAATTTTCGCACTGTCGTAAAGGATGTGATTTCTTGCAGATGACACAGCTTCCTTCGAAACTGGTTGTTGAAAACGCATGCCGTTTGGGCATTGTCCCGTCGGAAGTTTTCGGAAATTGTGACGTAGTCTTATTGATATTCATGGCTGTGATTTCTAATATTTGACAAAGATCTTCCACAAACGAAAAAGCTTTTCTAATTTAGGCATATCTCGACCCGTAATTGTTTTTTCCCATTCTTTATGAGTGTTGCGATCTAATTTTGACGTAACTGTATAAATTAGTAAAGTGTCTCACTTATCGACTGGTTCACCTAAAGATTCGAGAGCACGTAAATGCGATTGGATGGTGTCGATTAATTTGCGCATTTCAGTAGCTGATTCTTTGTGTAATGCTGGTAATTCCATAAGGGTTTTTACGTGGTTTTGAACGATGATACGATTGTTCGCGTATCAGCTCCACGTCCGGCGTATCCGTTTCGTATTTGCGATGCGTGGAATGAGTGTCGGTATATCCTTGTGGTGATTATTCTTCTTCGCTGATAAATTCCAACTTCTTCACTTCAGATCGCTGGGTGGCTTGTGGCTGTAGATTCCCTTAGTATTGTGGATTATTTTGCGTTGACTTTCCTAAGTCGGGGTGAATTGGGCCTTGGAAGTTTCACTCTTGAAACTCAAGACTTCTTATATTCTGCACTTTTGGTGTTTTGTAAGAACACCCACAATTTTGGCACTGATTAATGCGGCTCGAAGGACCATGTAGAAAATACGGAACTGTGAATTTTGTTGCGTATGAGATGGGTCACAATTCCACACGGATTGACTTAACAAGCCGTGTATTCTTTAGCGGTTTCTTGTGTGTAATAATACAGAGGAAAGTGAACGATGCTGTCCATACGGTTTACTGTGCTTAACTGGTTTACAAAAAAATGAAATCTATCCTAAACTAATTTTACAAAGAAACGATGGTGTGAGAAGGCGTGCAAGGGAGGCGATGAGTCATTGGGGTTTTTACCCAGATGTTGGGTATTTTCGCTTTCGTGGAATATACCTAGGAGTTGAATGAGCTAGGGTCCGACACCGGAACCTGCTCTCAAATCTTATTCTAGATTTCGGAACAAATATTTTAATCACTTAATAATGTTACTTACTGCTCTTTTATTTTTCTAACACTAGTTTGTAACACATCTTCATCTGATAAATTACGTTCTCTATTTTTACACCAATCATTGCCGTTGTACCACCAATAACAGCAATTGGTTGAAAACCAAATACAGCAAAACGATACAATAAAATAATTTATAGTAAATTACCTAAACGTAATCATTACTTGGATCAAAACCACAATATATTCCTTTTCTAATTTTCCTGCATTAATTACTTCATCTATGCTACTAATATCTTTTAAGATATTACGTCCTTTCAATTCGTCAACAATATTGGATTTTATCATACTATTCATAGCATCTCCTCTTTATTCTCATCTAAAAATCATCAACTAACAAATCAATAGTTGTAATAACTGTATCGTTATTATTACTTGCATTATTGTAATTAATAGATGTAATTTATTTAAATATTCTATCGCTTGTGGGGTTTTGCCTGTCCCACTGCCATGGTCGATTGAATAGCCGATCTGCTCTCCAGGGAAACCGAAACCGACGACACTCGCTCCGATGTGGACCACCCACGGCTATTCACCCCGACCGTAGCAGTGGGACAGGCACAACCCCGCCCATTCAGCGCCCCGGATGCTCCCGAACTAGCCTCCCAGAGCCAACCCGAGACAAAAGGTTTCAAAGCCGTGCTTTCGGCCTTCCAAGAGTCCCAGGACCAAGACGACACTGTCCAGGCAATCATACGCCAGCTTACTAATAACGAACAGCACGCGCCCAAGGACTACGTAGCCATAGATGGACACCAGTATCGGCGCAGCAAGGATCAACTATAGATGTTCGTGCCACCCTCTGTGCGTACACATGTCCTGTTCAACTGCCACGACGCTGCAGTGGCAGGACATCCAGCTACCTAAGAGACCCTGAGGGCCCGCATCCTACAAAACTGTAGATCGTATGTACGAGGAAGCGGATCGATAAGTCGCAACTCTAGTTGTGGGAATAATAGCGACGTAGAAAATGTATATCAATATGTAGTTAATACTGGAAACTACGTATTTGTGGCGAAATTGCCAATCGACGAGGGGAAAAAGAAAAAGACAAGAATAGCAAAAGTAAAACGATGTGGATGCTGAAAATGAAATGTAGAAGCGAGGTGAATCGTATTTCGATACGTTGAGTTTATAATACGGCTCGCGGTTGACGCGTTTCTTGAAAATAAAACGAAACGGAAAACACCAATAAATTGGTCGCTCGCGGTTGTCGCGTCCTGAAAAAGAAACGAACAAACGACCGAAAATGCAGTAGCTGCGTTTCCTGAAAAAAACGAAACGAACAAAAACGATCAAACGGCAATCGCGCTTATTGAGAAAAAACGAAACTACGTATTTTCCGGAATTTAAGGCAACGGCGCCTCCACCAAGTGTCAACTAGATTTCCATTTATCGTAGTTGGCGCGGGGTTTTCGCTCAGGGTAGCGCAGAAAGGTTGACGTTACTCGTCAAGTGAAGGACGCAAACAGATGGGTACAACATGTATATTCACTCACCCCAAATATGAAAAGGTTAAGCCAATAGCTCCCAACATTGGAACTTCACAAACACTAATAGCGTTACGAGCTTCGAAATGCAAATACAAAATACTTATTAACGCGCCTTCGACACTTGAAATATTTTCCAAGTAGTACAATTACCGGCGGTACGCTGCGTGAAGGGAGATCGTTTATGCGGGACGATCTCCTACAGGACTGCGGAGCGAAACCTCTTTGGTACCGAGGAAGTTTGGTTCCCTTCCCCTGATTTTCCGGTGGCCTGACAGCACATTTCCAGGAATTCTGTTCAGACTGCGGTTTTCGGCACATGAGCCGTGTAAGAGTATGCTTCAATCCGTAACAGACCTCCTGGTATCCGCCGGACGGCTCCAAGTCACGTAGGGTACGGTGAACGGATTTTCCCAAGGTGGAACGAGTTGTTTCTTTGGTGGCCTAACATTTGGCGCACCACTTCACCATTACTAAGGGAACCGATTTCTATGTGACAATATATCAATTATTCTTAATAGCGATATTCAATTTTCTGATGTAAAAAATGCTGTAATATTTGCAAATATTGATTTTTTTAGAACAAATATTTTTGGTAGATTTTTGTAATAATGAAAAATAAAAATCATAGCATCAACACTCATTAACCTTTGATTTGAAATTCAATAGTCAAGAAGAAAAATTAGATGAAACAAAAGTAAGTGGACAAATAAGTATTATTCAAGAAATATTAAAGAAAAACTTTCAAGCAATTATTCGTTAAAAATATAACAAAATGTTAAATATTAACATTAATATATTTTTATCATATTGAATTTTGAATTGGGTGAGATGATATGAAAACGTTAAACAAAGATATATTAAACTTTTATAAAATGGCATTATCATTCATGATTACAATTTGTACACAATCTTTAATTGAAACATTAACAAACTGAATGAATAATTTTGTGGTTGGTCAATTTGGAAATGGAAATGATGATGCTATTGCTGGAGTTGCATCATCAAGTAATATTTATGATATGGTTTGATATATCTTTTTGCTTTTGTTGCTACAGGTAATATTTTTACTGCTCAATATTTAGGTATTGAAGATAAGCAGAAAATTCAAGAAACTACTAATATAAAATTATTTCCTACTCTAATTTTTTCAATATTTGTTGTTGTAATATGAGAATTATTTAGTAAACAAATTATGCTAGTAATTCTTGGTGTTGAAGATAATTCTCATCAAAATACTATTGGTATTGCTGAAGAAAATAGTGAATTAATTACTTGAAATTACCCATTGTAAGGTTTTGCTTTTATTATGTCAATTACTATGAATACATGTGGTAATGTTAAAACACCATTGATAACTTCTATTTACTCATTACTCTTAAATACATTTTTAGTTTTTATTTTATTATTGCCATATAGTGGGGGACCACAATTACGTATTGAAGGATTAGCAATAATTTTAATTATTTTAAGATCAGTAGAATGTTTTATATTGTTGGGTTATTTAATTTATAAAAAACCAATTTATGTTCCTAATTGAAATATTTTCAAATTTACAAAAGATTTACATAAAAAATATATTATTACTTTTATTCCTTTATTTGCTAGTCAAGTATTATTTGGTGTTTCAGTAGTAATGTCAACAGCTTTATGTTCTCATTTTGGTGCTACTGAAGTTGTTGCCGCTGTACAAATCGTTGGTAGTATTGTTGCTATTTTTTATTCTATTTCTAGGGGATATAATGCTTTAGTTGGATATGTTGTTGGTAGCAAGTTAGGTTCAGGAGACCTAGTACTTGCTAGAGAAAATGCTAAGAAGATATTGAAATTGAGTTTTGCTATTTCAACTGTTATTGCTTCAATTATTTTGGGTAGTGCGTTTTGAGTTCCAAAGTATTATTTCCAAAGTTATCTAATATTGCTACAACATGCTCAAACTTGCAGTTTGATATATGGCTTTTTCAGCAGTAACTCATTTTTCCATTAATATGATGCAACCATTATTTAGTTTTCTTTATGCTGGTGGCTATACTTTAATTAATACTATTGCTGATCTATTTTGAATTTGATTTATTGATATTTTTATTACTTTTGCTTTATTGCAGTGAACTGACTTAAGTATTAAAATGGTTATTATCATTTCGTGTTGAAGTAAATCAGCTGATTTTATGTGTGCTTATGTAGTTTATAAAGTACGAGTAATTCCTTGAAATAGAAATATTATTAATTCTAAAGTAGAAAATGTACCTCATCCGACATTTGAATCACATCGATAATGTAAAGAGCTTTTACAAAACTACTGGAATGGCAACCTTTTTAGGACTATTTTTAGTAGACACTTGTTTTTGGTATCTAACTGGAGTTAAGTAGTTTAGAGTGCTGTGAATTCTTATATTGTTATATCAATTGATATAATCAAATAATTCTAATTTTAATTGGATTAATCATGTAAAATTTTTATCATTAATAAATTCAGTTTTGAAAGTTTTAAAAGTTGCTTCAGCAACATCATCGTCATAAGAACATGCTTTTTGCTTAAAGATCGAGTTATGTTGAATGCTAATAAAAGTTTATCAATAGTTTTATTATTAAATTCATTACCTTGTTCGCTATGAAATATTTGAATATTTTTACACAGCGATTTGAGTGCATAAATGCTTGATATACTAATGATGCATCTTTTTAGTAGTACCTACAAACACTATGTCCAATAATTTCGCGGTTTAATAGATCTATTAATAAGCAAATATAGTTTCATTTACCATTAATTTTAACATAATTTAAATCACTAACAATAACTTCATTTTAACCCTATTATTTAAAGTCTCTATCAACAAGATTAGTAATTTTACTATCATTAACTTTATTATGATGATTTTTGAATGATAATTTAGTGTACTTTGATATTAAATTATGTTTATTCTTAATTTCTTTCATTTTTCGTCTTGATAAATGAATTTTTCGGTTTTCTAAAATGACTTTTGATCTTCTTGTTCCATAAACTTCTTTCTTTTTGAAAGCACTAATAACAGCTTCATCATAGATATTGTATCGTCGACTTTGTTGTAAAATGTTTTTTTTTTTCTTTCTCTTTTTCTGTTTGTATCCCGTGCGTGCGAAAGAACCGTGGTCGACTGCGTCGACGCGACTCAGGAACTTCTTTGGGGGGTCGCGCTGAGTATATCACATCAGATCATCAGACACATTCAAGACATCGATTCGAAATCAGCGACAAAACACCAGTTCCGCGGTTCCGAAACACAAAATCGTTTAATCACATTTTATAAAGCAACATTTTCATATATCGTTACAACGAATAAATCACAGAGTTTTAAACCCAGTGGATTTTATCAAAAATCAGACGAAACTATCGGAATCCCTTTCCAACGAAAGCAATTTCGAACTTTTATACGCAACATTTTTGGTGTCAGAAGTGCGATCATAGTGAACCATCACAAAGTCATCGAATCGTCGATACAAAGTCATCGAAACAGCAAGTCAACGGACGCTGGACATCGGTCGTCGTTCGTCACAAAATCGATCAAGGACGTCACCTGCTACCTGCCGTGACCAGGATCATCGAACAATTTAAGTACCCTTTTAATTTACCTTTCTTTGTTTTTCATTTTCGTTTCGATTTCGTACGTTTAAAAAAAAAAACGAAAAAATGGTGTACCGCGTGAAAGTCATCAATCAGAAACGCATCACGCTGAAGAATCATCTTCAGACTTTAATTACATTACTTGATAACGATCAAGCTGATCCGCTCATCGTAAAGGCGCGTTTCAATCGTTTAAAAGTCAGTTTGCGGCATACGAGGACTTACACGAGGAACTCGCACTTTTAGAGGAGGATGAGGAAAACGAGGGAATAGCCGAATTCCCGACTATCGAAACTTCTTATTATGATATCATAGCGAAATTTGAAAGGCGTTTTTCTTCAAACGACTCCAACGGGGGGAGTTCGAGTTCTAATGCCACAAATTCTTCAGAATCGGTAAATCATACATCGCATAAGTTAAAGTTGCCAGTCATGGAGCTTCCTAAATTCGACGGAAACCTCAAGGATTGGTTATCATTCAAAAATACATTCATTACAATGGTAGATTCATGCGACGACATTCCAGATCTACAAAAATTAATGTATTTAAAAAATTGCTTACGGGGTGAAGCGTTAAATAAAATAACAATATTCAACGTCAGCGAACAGAATTACAAATCCGCGTGGAAGTTATTGGTGGACTCTTACGATAAAAAACGTATTTTAATCGTCAATCATCTCGATGCGATTTTAGATTTGCCTATACAATCGACAGCCACCCATAAGGGATTAACGCGATTAATAGACGATATGCGGCAACATGTTAATATGCTCGAGAATTTGGACATAATTCCCAATGGGTATCTAGTAGTACGAATATTAGAACGCGCGTTACCACAGGAAATTCGCTCCAAGTGGGAAGAAAGTCTAGATCTTGAGGAAACTCCGACTCTAGAACAATTGTACAAATTCGTATCTGAGGCAGCGTTTCGCATTCAAGCACTCGAACAAAATAAAATTAGGCCAGCATTCAGTAAACGTCCGTTCTTAGGACAATCGCAGACAAAACGAGAAAATCTTAGTTCGCGTTCGTTTGTTAGCCAAACAATATCGAATTGCGGGGCTTGTCAAGGGGATCATCATTTTCTTTACCGCTGTCCCGAATTTCAGAAAATGTCCGTTAACGAACGTTGGAATTTTGTAAAAAATCGGGGATATGTAAAATTGCTTGCAATCGCATAAAGGTTTATGCAAGGCGTCTCACTGTCGGAAGTGTGAACAATTTCATAACACCATGCTACACAAAGAAATCCTGAAAATCACAGAAACCCAACGTAAAATCACCAATGAAAACGATTCCACCGATCAAAAGGAATCAGCATGACTAGACGGTAATGTCTGCACTCTAACATCGCGAATTCAAAAATCTAATTTAATGCTCAGCGCACAAGTACGAATCGAAGGTATGAATGGGACATCTGTCCAATGTCGCGCTTTATTAGATACGTGCGCAACAGCAAACTTTCATGGTAATTTCAAAAAATCCATGACCTTTTTAGTAATTCCAAAAATCGCGGATGAAGTACCGAGCCAAGAGTTTCCTCGCGATGCTATAGAAATTCCGAAGAACATCAAATTGGCTGATCCGTTTTTCCATCGTCCTCAAAAGGTTGACGTTCTTATCAGCGCAGGAACGACATTAGGGTTATTTTCAATTGGACAAATTGATCTATCGAACGATTATTGCGACCTTTACATTCAAAAAACACGACTAGGTTGGTCCGTCGCCGGAGGGACTACAGAAGTCAGTCGAAGCAATCAACCGTATTGCAATTTAACGGAATTAAAGGAGCAGATCGCGAAATTCTGGTTATTAGAAGACCCTAACGCTAATCGAAACGAAAACACCGAAAATTCCGAATGCGAAGTACATTTTCAAAAAAACGTCTCCCGGGAAATAACAGGACGATACACGGTACGACTTCCATTCCGCGCATCTCATCCACAATTAGGGGATTCGCGTTCTGTTGCGGTTCTTGGCGTTACGGAAAAAATTGGATTCGGATCCCGATCTTAATAGGGATTATCGCTTGGTAATGGAAGAGTACATCGAATTGGGCCATATGACGTTAATGAACGATGAATCGCCTAACGGATTTTATCTGCCCCATCATGCGGTCAGGAAAGCATCCAGTGCAACAACAAAAACGAGAGTTGTTTTCGACGCGTCGGCAAAATCTACATGCGGACTTTCTTTAAACGATACTTTAATGATCGGGCCAACGATTCAGATGAAACTTTTTGAACATCTCATACGTTTTCGCACCTTCAAGTACGTCATTGCAGCTGACATTGCCAGGATGTACCGTCAAATTTGGATTCATCCTGATGACCGGGATTATCAGAAAATTTTTTGGCTTCAAAACGACCAAATTCGAACTTTTCGACTCAATACCGTAACTTTTGGCGTGTCATCGGCCCCATTTTTAGCGATTCGAACTCTGCATCGATTAGCAAAAGACGAAGGTGAAAATTTTCCAATCGGGGCAGGAGCGCTTGTCCGCGATTTTCACGTCGATGATTTACTGTCTGGCGCAGAATCTATCGAAAATATCATCCGATTACGCGATGAAATAATCGAGCTGTTGAAACGCGGCGGCTTTGAAATTCGACAATGGGCTTCGAATGATACGCGAGCTTTAAAGGTTTGAATAAAAGAACTACTGACGTCGAGTTTCTTACGGATGAGAAAGTGATACGAAAGACGTTAGGCATTTCATGGAACGCCGAAACAGATAAGTTACTGTATACAATCAGGCCGATTCAACATGTGTTTAGAGTAACAAAGCGGCAATTATTATCCGAAATCGCGAAGATATTTGATCCTTTAGGAATGATCGGTCCCGTTACACTCGTATCTAAACTGTTTATGCAAAAATGCTGGAAGGCGAAGACCACCTGGGACGAATCGGTACCCACAGCTTTACAAACGGCGTGGCAGACTTTTGCCGAACAGCTAGAATCTATGAACAATTTGGAAGTTAAACGATACCTTTTTCTAGACAATGTCACAGAAATAGAAATTCACGGGTTCTGTGACGCATGTAAAACCGGCTATGGAGCTTCTTTATACGTGCGATCGAGCAATAACATAGGAAAGTCCAAGTACAACTCTTTTGTTAAAAAGTCGAGTCGCTCCTTTAGTTACGCAAACTATCCCAAGGTTAGAACTCTGCGGTGCTCTGACACTCGCTCGATTATATCGGGATGTCATAAATACCTTGACTATCAAATCGAAACGGATTTTTTTGGACCGATTCATCGATCGTATTACAATGGTTAAAGAAGCCGCCAGATGTACTGAAAACATTTGAAGCAAATCGTGTAAAGGAAATTCAGGAGAGTTGTAAAAATATCGAGTGGCGACATGTGCGAACGCAAGACAATCCTTCCGATGCGTTATCGAGAGGACAATTCCCACATGAATTTCGGAAGAACACCATGTGGTTCCATGGGCCATCCTGGTTATGTCAACCGGAAGAAGAATGGCCTCCATCAACGGTCACTCCTCTTGATAACCTACCTGGCATGAAGAAAGCCCTCTGCCTAATTTCGGACATAAAATCTGAGGAAATATTCGAACGTTTTTCTTCATATCTCAGACTAATCCGCGTAGTAGTCTATTGCCTAAGATGGTTACCGCAAAACAGAAGAAAGGGGGATATTTCAGCGAGGGAAATCGGTCAAGCTGAAAAACGAATTGTAAAATTACTTCAAGAAAAAAATTTCCGATTCGAAATCGAACATCTGAAAAAAAACGGAGTGGTGAAAAGCCCTAAGTTAGGCTCTTTGTGTCCCGTAATCACCGAAGATGGGTTACTTCGCGTGGGAGGTCGAATCGGCCACGCTAACGTGTCCCCCGACCAAAAACATCCCATGTTATTACCATCGCGCAATCACGTCACCGACCTGATCATTAAATATTTTCATCATAAATTCTACCACACAGGTATCCAGTCAACGTTGTATAACATTCGCCAAAGATTCTGGATTATCGATGGTAGAAATCAAGTGCGGAAAATCGTGCGTCTTTGTATCACTTGTGCTCGATTTCGACCAGAAGCTTTTAATTACAAAATGGCTAATTTACCCAAGTCAAGGTTATATAATACATTTGCATTTTTTCATACCGGTATTGATTACTTCGGCCCCGTGCTGATAAAGGAAAAGAAATATCGCAACCGAAACCGTCTCAAGGTTTACGGCTGCATATTCGTCTGCATGTCGACAAAGGCAATTCATATCGAAATTGCGACGGATTTGTCGACCGATGCATTTTAGCTGTTCTACGGAGATTCATTGCTCGACGAGGAGTACCAGGTCTCGTCTATTCCGACAACGGAACGAATTTTGTCGGTGCTAACAATAAACTTCGGGAAATTTACGCCTTATTAAATTCGAAAAAATTTCGCACACAAGTACACGATTTCGCGAGCGAAAAGAGAATCGATTGGCATTTTAACCCCCCATTATCACCTCATTTCGGAGGATTATGGGAATCGGCTGTTAAAAGTTGTAAACACCATCTAAAGCGAGTCACACGCGATGCGTTATTTACATATGAAGAATTGAATACTTTTCTTATAGAAATCGAAGCGATTATGAATTCACGACCCTTATATCCCGTATCCATTGATCCCAATGATCCTGTTCCGATTACACCCGCGCATCTTTTGATTGGTCGAACATTTTCGATGTTACCTGAGGAAGACGTCTCTAATCTTCCGGACAATCGACTGGCGTCTTGGCGGTTAATCACCAAAATGCGGCAAGAGTTTTGGCGCCGATGGCAGATCGAATACCTCACGGAACTTCAGAAACGACAGAAGTGGATTAGTTCGGATGGGAATATAAATCTCGAATCAATTGTCTTACTAATAGACAAGAATCAACCATGTATGCAGTGGCGCCTGGGACGAGTCATCAAATTGCACCCTGGGGAAGATGGAGTTGTTCGTGTAGTGACTATTAAAACCACCAGTGGAGTGTGTACGAGAAACGTTAAATCAATATGCCCTCTTCCTGTGACTAACTAGGTTGGGTGGTATATAATGCTCGAGACTACGATTGACAGTATTAATTGTTAAGCTTAAAAAATTTTATTGCTCGCATCAGCTCCCAACGGGGGGAGGATGTATCGTCGACTTTGTTGTAAAATGTTTTTTTCTTTCTCTTTTTCTGTTTGTATCCCGTGCGTGCGAAAGAACCGCGGTCGACTGCGTCGACGCGACTCAGGGACTTCTTTGGGGTCGCGCTGAGTATATCACATCAGATCATCAGACACATTCAAAACATCGATTCGAAATCAGCGACAAAACACCAGTCCCGCGGTTCCGAAACACAAAATCGTTTAATCACATTTTATAAAGCAACATTTTCATATATCGTTACAACGAATAAATCACAGAGTTTTAAACCCAGTGGATTTTATCAAAAATCAGACGAAACTATCGGAATCCCTTTCCAACGAAAGCAATTTCGAACTTTTATACGCAACAGATATTACTTTTGATGTTTTTCTCCTTTTTCTTTGAATTAAAATAATATGTTGATTAAGAGATTTTAAAAAAACATAGTGTACGAATTTTATATTTAGATTCATTTTTAGTAATAATTTCTTCTATTTTCTGCCTATTATTAGTGCTGCTTGCTTTAAAGTATCATTTTTCATTCGTAATTGTTTTAATTCTTTCCTTAATTTAATTAGTTCATTTTCTTCAACAGAGCGATTATCTTTGGTTTTAAAAGTACCTGAATAATTAATTTGTTCATTTTGGTCTACGTAATTAGTGTCCAATAAAGTGTCACCCATCCATATTCTTTCCTTATATCTTCTGTTGCTTCTAGCATAAAGAACATATATTTTGATTTTTAGATTATCAATAATCATAATACTACTATTCGTTTTATTCATTCCAGAAATTCTGGGCTCAAAAATAAATTGTGAAATTTCAAAAAAAATTG
The DNA here is from genome assembly GCA_020654155.1 of Novius pumilus. NCBI lineage: Eukaryota > Metazoa > Arthropoda > Insecta > Coleoptera > Coccinellidae > Novius > Novius pumilus. The sequence continues at coordinate 60,464 of JAIFOV010000092.1, forward strand.
AGGCATTCGATTCAATATTTATTTATTTTGAAAAACAAGTTTCTGTTGATTCAAGATATCAAGGAATACAAAATATTCATAAAAATACATTTTTGCCATTTGAAAAAAGTAAATACAAATCCATTAATACCCATTTGAAAAGATTACAATAAAACTTTTAGCGAAATAAGAATTGAAATTGAACACGTATTTGCAAAACTAAAGCGTTTTAAAATTTTAACTTAAAAATATCGCAATAAAATTCGAAGATTTGATTTAATAGCAGGATATATAATTTTGAATTAAGTTAGTTTTGCACCAAGTCTGTAGTAGTTTTTAACCCATTGTTCTGTTGAAATAAAATCAAATGGGTTTTTATTTTGAGAGGAAAATTATAAATGATATTGCAAAAATATAAAAATTGAAATTATCAACCTCATCATTTATTTTAACTAGTTTACTTATGGTTTCACTGGTTTAATTCTCATAGATTTTTGTGATTATCATTTTCGTATGTGTAATCAAACAACCCTCTCTAGGGAATCAACACCTTGTCGTTGGTGAGAGGGCTCAGTAACCTTATATCCAAGGAGCGATGCCGGCGGTAGCATAGCTACTGGTAGGGCCACCCATGCCGGTAAGGTCTTGAAGTGATGAAGGTGAAACTAAGAAGATTCCCACGCAGCGTCTGACCCAGAATGGGCGTCTGTCCCAAACAGCGTCTGTTCTCCAGGTTAGGAGCGGCTGAAGCAAAACTAGGAAGGCAACGGGAAACCACCTAGTGTATTTTTCCCAAGAGAACCACATGGACACATGGATACATTCGAATCAAAATTTTCCGGAGTTTTAAATAGTCCCCCGATCGGATCTCCGGGGGGGACTGACTTGAATGTTTCAGAAGAAAAATTAAACTTACGTACAGCTTTGAAAATTGGAACTTGGAACACCCAAAGCCTTTCCGAAGCTGGGAAATTAGCAAACCTAGTACAAGAAATGGGCAGACTCAGGATAAATATTCTAGGAGTTGCAGAAACTTGGTGGCCCGACTCTGGGATGTGTCCCGTCGAAAATGGAGCATTTTATTATTCGGGTAACCAGGATAGAAATCACAGAAAAGGAGTAGGAATCATAGTATCCAAAGACCTGATAAAATCTGTCGTGGACTTCGTCCCTTACTCCGATCGCATTGCGTTAATAAAACTTAGAGCTAAACCTGTCGACCTGAATATAATTCAGATATATGCACCAACAGCCGACTCAAATGACCAAGACATAGAAGAATTTTACAGTGATGTAAAAGGTCTTCTAAAATTAACTAAAAAACATGAAGTTAACATAGTCATGGGCGACCTGAATGCCAAACTAGGAAAGGGCAAATACGAAAACATCGTTGGGCCCTTCGGTCTGGGAATAAGAAATGAAAGAGGGATCGCCTCCTGCAGTTCTGCCAAGAGGAGCATATGACAGTAACCAACACATGGTTCCAACATCATCCTCGCCGCCTTTATACCTGGAAATCACCAAGAGACCAACCAGGGAATATTACACGTAACCAGATAGATTACATCCTTATAAACTCCAGATTTGCTTCTTCAGGAAAAACGGCATGCACATATCCTGGAGCTGATGTGCCCACAGACCATGTACTACTATCGGCCGTCATAAAAATATCCCTTTCAAATGCAAAAAGAAACACCAAAACGTACGATGGCACTAAATAAACTACATAGTCCAACCATTAAATTCGTATTAACCAACAGATTAAACTCTCAGATACAAAAGTTAGATTCCACGGTCGAAGAAGACGACCCGTCAAAATCATGGGTAGAAATAGCAAGTGTTTTAAGAAATACCTCACAAAGTGTTCTAGGATTCCAAGTTAGAAATAAAAGACAAAAATGGATGACGGATAAAATTTTGCTCTTAATGGATGAGCGTAGAAAACTAAAAAGGACTTAAATAAGTACAGAGATTTACAGAGACTCATAAGATCAAAAATTAGGGCAGCAAAAATGAATGGCTTAAAAACGAGTGCAACGAAATTGAGCAACTGCAACGAAGGCACGATGATTTCAACCTCCATAAAAGATTAAAAGAAGCCGCTGGTATATTTAAAAACGAAATCTAGGTATGATAACCAACAAGGACGATCAGATAGTTATGGAAGAACAGGAGATCATAGTGAACCATCACAAAGTCATCGAATCGTCGATACAAAGTCATCGAAACAGCAAGTCAACGGACGCTGGACATCAGTCGTCGTTCGTCACAAAATCGATCAAGGACGTCACCTGCTACCTGCCGTGACCAGGATCATCGAACAATTTAAGTACCCTTTTAATTTACCTTTCTTTGTTTTTCATTTTCGTTTCGATTTCGTACGTTTAAAAAAAAAAACGAAAAATGGTGAACCGCGTGAAAGTCATCAATCAGAAACGCATCACGCTGAAGAATCATCTTCAGACTTTAATTACATTACTTGATAACGATCAAGCTGATCCGCTCATCGTAAAGGCGCGTTTCAATCGTTTAAAAGTCAGTTTGCGGCATACGAGGACTTACACGAGGAACTCGCACTTTTAGAGGAGGATGAGGAAAACGAGGAATAGCCGAATTCCCGACTATCGAAATTTCTTATTATGAAATCATAACGAAGGCACGATGATTTCAACCTCCATAAAAGATTAAAAGAAGCCGCTGGTATATTTAAAAACGAAATCTAGGTATGATAACCAACAAGGACGATCAGATAGTTATGGAAGAACAGGAGAAATACAGGATATGAGAAGACTATGTAGAAAGACTTTTGACGACAATAGACCAGACCTGACCAGAGAACTCGATGCAGAAGAGTGGCTTCTGTTTTTCTTCCAGTTGTTCCATTGTTTTGTTCATTTGGTCGTGTAGTTTAGAGATCGATTCTGCTTTAAATTTGGTTTTTCTTCAGATGAAGATTCTTTCAAATTACTAATATCTTCTTCGAATTTCGAGTATTTAAATTCGTAATCTTGCTGTTCCTTTTGAGCTTATCATTTAATGAAGTAATTTCTTTCTGTTTTGTTCAATTAATGCGTTTCATTTGCTAACTTCTTCACGATCATTTTTTCTTTTTGCGTAATTTGATAATAAATTTTTGAATGTTTCTACTTTGGAATGAAACTCTTCATTTAATATTTGAACATGAGTAAAATGTTCATTTTCATCTCTTCACATTTTTATTCGATTCATCTTTCAAATCGTCAATATTTTTTGCAAAATTTTCTTTTCTTCTTCAAATTCACTTATTCTTATATTAAGCCTTGACAGAAGATTTTCTAAATTGTGAAGTTTTGTTTGAAGCTCCCTGTTTCGTTCAATAGTTGCTTCAATTGTATTTCTAAATTCTTTCCTTTTTCCTTTGCATTACTTAATTCTTCATCATACTCCAACATTTTTGTTTCGTAATCAATTTTAGTAATATCAATTTCTTCTTTTTATTTTTAAGTTCATTATTTAAGATACCAATTTGAATTTGATATTTCTGTTCCAAAACAACTTTCGCTTTCAGATTTTCTATCAATGACAGATCCTGGGTTTTAGTTTTAATAAGCGACTCATACGACGCAATTAATTCACCCGCTGAACATAAATATTTACAATTTCTTCATCGCGTTCATTCAATTTATACTTTAAAACGCTCAATTCTTCTTTCAAACTACTGAGCTCGGACTGATGAAATCTTTCTATTTCGACGAAAATATCAATAAAAGCGTTTAATTTACTAATGTGTTTACCGAGAATATCGATTTCATTCAACTTGTCATTCCCCCTTTTCTCAGGGCTCTCCAACTCAGATAACTTATTGAATTGATTGTGAGCTACTTGAAAATTGTTTATGATTTGTGAACTATCAAACCGTCCTTTTAGGAATTTACTAATTTGATCAATTCCTTGTTATACACACTAACAGTTGCAGTGAAACAATTATAGCCTTCGTTTAAATTGCGGTTTTCGAATTTCAAATTTTCCATCTCTTGATCCATGTGTAACTGTTGGTCATTTAAGGTTTCAATCTGAAGAAAATTATGAATTATGAAGTATCTACAATAGCGGAAGGGCTTGAAAACAAAACTTACTTTCTTTTTCAATTCCAAATTCAACTTAATCGCATCTTTTAGTTGTAGTTCAACAACGGCTGTTGCCATATTTTCGCCAACGTCAGGAAGGGATATTGCACGAACAATTGTGGACGTTTCCAGATAACTTTCATCTGATGATTGACCCTTGAGCTCCTTTAATAACTCATTTAATTCATTGCAGTGACTTCGAAGTGAAGTGATTTCTGCTTGTTGTTTAGCAGATAGAGCATCCAGGTCTTCATTCATCTTTTCCAAATTTAGACATTTCATTGTTAGTTGTGTAAAATCCGTTTCACGTTGTGAAAGCTGAAATTAAAAATTATTAATCTTTTTCGTTTCGATTCTTCCGGTAGTAGTCGTGATAAGCTATCATCAAATGGCAATTTACCAGTCTGAAAGTGCAAATTTAAATCAATGGGCGATTAATAATCTCCATTCCAGTAAGTATTTCTTGGATCATTTACTGAGAACTAAGTTGAAATATTTATATCGTACCTTCACGTCATCCTCTTTGAAATCATCCCGAGTGCAAAATTGCAACTCCGCCGGGTAGGACGATTTCAAATGTGGCGGTACTAATGAATTTCTTCGCGGTACTAACGAATCGCCAATTCCGATATCCTGAACGTTCTATCTTCTACAACATTCCTAGTATCACACCTTCCTTGTTTCAAATCAGTCAAATATTTATTATTAAATAGTTCCTCCTCGTCTTCCATTTGTAAATTTTGTCCTATATTAATAATAATAATGATGCAAAACAAAATCTTTCTATTCAGATGAACGACTTACCCATATCGTTAGAAGGTCCGATGGTCATCCTTCGGGCCACCATGACATCCTCAATCATCGTTTGCGTACAAATACTACCGCGCCTATCGTCCATCTGTTTACGCGTTTCCAAACTAGACGGATTAATTTTCGTGGGGTGTTTAAACTCCAATAACTTGGGCAAGGCGAAGTCCGTGAAATTTTCGGACTCTCGAGGATTCAAACTTGGCAACGATTCCCTTAAGTAGAACGGATTATTGGATTGCGATTCCCTTTCCAACGATTGTATTTTGCGTTCCGCGTTGCACAACTCGTTTTTAAGTTGATCGATCACATTCAAAGAGAGATCTGAAAAGTGAAGCATATTAAGAATGAAGTAAACTTGGTACAACTAAATTTACATTTTCCTTTTGTCCCACTTTAGCTTTTTCGATCTCTTTATTTAATTCATCCTTGTACAACTGAATCTGAAATTAATCATTTTTAAGTTATTTGCTTTAGGGCTTGGAAGTACGAAGTAACTTACGGTTTTAATTTTCATTTTTCTAATTTATCTTCATAATCTGATTTGATTTCTTGTACTTGTTTGGATGTTTTCGCTCCGGTTTCCAGTTTCTCTTTTTATTAGTCGCAAGAACTCGTCGCGATCTCGCGCCCTTTATATTTTATGGTATCAACGTCGGTGATTAATTTATTATTCTCTTCTAGTAGTTTATCATATGCTCCTTTGATTAAATTAAGTTTTCCGATTTCTTGTCTCTGTTCTTCGATCGCCCTCTTCGATTGTTTATTTTCCGACTCTAATTTTGCATTAATCACTTTGATGTTCGAATAGGCCTCTTGTAATTTCGTTAAATCGGAACGTAAACGGTTTTCTTGTTCGACAACTGGATCGTCGAATGGAGTTGAGCCTCTTATAAAATTCTCGTTGGTCTTATCACAATTTTCTTGTAGGTTAGTTAATTTCGCCTCGTATTCTTTTAATACCCTTTCTTGATTGTCTCTATAATCAATATACTCTTTTAATAAAAGGTTGTAATGTACATCATTATCGGGATTCGGACTGTTGTCTTTCAATTGTTTTATTTCTTCACGAAGTTTTTAATTGTTTTTTCCATCAAGCATTTGGAATTTTCCAGCAGAATCACCTTCTGTCTCAGTTGCATATTCTTTTCTTAAGTTCGTCTTCTTTCATTTTTTCAACGTTTATTTTTGTGGACGCGCACAAAACGTTCTCTTTATCGATATTGGAAGCTTCTTCGTGTTGATTAAAGTGCTCGAAGTCTTTTAATAACGATTTAGTTTGGATTACAGCATCGGTAGCAAGATCTACTAAACTGAATAAGTGAGTGTTTATATCATCTAAATCGTATTTCGTTAAATAATTTTCAATGTTTACATCCAAAGTTGATCAAATAGAGTCGCAATTATTCACGGTGTATTTCAAAATATTCTCAATAATTATTTCGAGCGATTCTTTTTACCCAACAATTTTTAATATTTTGATTGTCTTTGGGGAGGTTTCTATTCAAAGTTATTGCAGAGACCAGTAAATTGCTAACTAGAGTTTCCATATGATATGATGTTATTCAAATTTTTCGTGAACAAGTCGCAATGATTTTTGAAGTCCTCGTATGTTTGATTTTGTAAATCGTTACTTTTATTAATGCTTCATTTTTCTGTTGTAATTCGAGATTTTTTTTTCAAGGAATTTGTTATCGGCGGAAAATTCTAATTGGGTTTGTAAAGTAACGATTGATTTATTAAGCGCTTGTATTCGTTCTTCATATTCTTCTTTGTTTTTATTCAGTTCTTTATTGTGTAATGCAATGGTTTCAATTTCGTTTTTCTTGGTTTCAAGTGTTGCGTCCAACGTTTGTTCCAATAACTTGTAATCTTCTTGCAATTCACTCAATTTCATTTGACAGGAAGATCTCTCTTCAGTTAATTGCTTTAGTTCAGCTTCTAAACTATTAATTATGTCATCTTTTTGACTGAGTATTTTTGTAATATTTACTTCCGTAGCTTGCTCTAAAACTTTCTCATTAAGGAACTGCATCTGTTTTTCATGTTCCTCCTTCAATTCTCGTATTTGGTGTTCAAGTGCTTCATTCTCCTCCTTGATTTTATTCAATTCGAACGATTGACTTGACATGAGATGCTCGATTTCTTTTGATGTTCAACTATTTTTCCCTCAAATTATCAACTGCCCTTTCATGTTGGGTATTAATATTTTTTCAAAATCAGTTAACCTAATATTGTAGTCCAAAGCCATTTGCACCATTTGTTTCTGTTTTTCTTCCAGTTGTTCCATTGTACTGGGCTTTACAGACGGCCAAAACCACGTTTTGAATCTCTTTGTCTCGGATTGGCTCTGGGTGGCTAGTTCGGGAGCATCGGGTGCGCTGGATGGGCCCGGTTGTCCCTGTCGCACTGCCACGGTCGGTTGAATAGCCGTGCGCTCCAGGGACAACGAAACCACGACACCCGCCCCGATATGGACCACCCACGGCTATTCACCCCGACCGCAGTAGTGGGACGGGCACAACCAGGTCCATTCGGCGCCCCGATGCTGCCGAACTAGCAACCTAGAGCCCACTTGAGACGGAGGGTCCCAAAACTATGGTTTCAGCCGTTCTCGAGGCCCAGGAGCAAGACGCCGATCTCCAGGCATCCATACGCTAGCTGTTCGTTATAAGTCAGCTGGTGTATGAATGCCTGGGCATCGGCGTATGGTCCTGGGCTTCTCAGACGGCCGAAACAACCGTTTCGAGCCTCATGGTCTCGGTTTGGCTATGGGTTCCTAGTTCGAGCATCGGGAGCGCCGGATGGGCCGGGCTTGCCTTTTCCCCTGCCACTGTGGGGTGAATAGCCGTGGGTGATCCATATGGGGGCGGGTGTCGTGGGTTTCGGTGTCACTGGAGCGCAGATTGGAGGGACCCACGTCTATTCAACCGACCGTGTGAGTGGGAAAGGCACAACCCGGCCCATCCGGCGCCCCGATGCTCTCGAACTAGCAACCCAGAGCCAAATCGAGACCATGGGGCTCAATACGGTGGTTTCGGCCGTCTGAGAAGCCCAGGACCATACGCTAATGCCCAGGCATTCATACACCAGCTGACTAATAACGAACAGCTAGCGTATAGATGCCTGGAGATCGGCGTCTTGCTCCTGGACCTTGAGGACCGCCGAAACCACAATTTTGAGACCCTCGGTCTCGAGTTGGCTCTAGGTTGCTAGTTCGGGATCATCGGTAGGGTTTTTCGCCCGGTTGTGCACTGCCGCGATCGGTTGAATAGCCGTGGGTCCCCAATCTGCGCTCCAGGGACAACGAAACCTACGACACCGGCCCTGATATGGACCACCCACGGCTATTCACCTCGACCGCAGCAGTGGAACAGGCTTTCTAATGTTAATTTGCAAAAATGGAATTTGACCTTTTCTGGTGAATCGGAAGTTTCAATTCACAGCTTCTTGGAGCGTGTTGAAGAACTAGGTAATGCCAGGAATGTTTCAGAGGCGCAATTGTTTGCTTCGGCCCAGAGCCAAACCGAGACCATAGGGGTTATGTTGATTCCGAACTTGCCTGTTTGCCTTTACGTTCCGTTGCTGTCGAACATCGTTCTCCGCAATACCTCAGGTGCGTTCTGTAGCCGTTGATTCTCCCTCGTGTTCCATTGTTTGTTGGAATTGTCAACGGTCTGGTCATTCTCGAGTAGACTGTACCGCACCCAAACAACGTTTGTGCTATCGCTGTGGTAGATCTGGATTCACGGTGTTGACGTGTCCGCAGTGTTCCCGTTCTGCCGTTCCGACACAACATGAACCTCTGGCGGAAAACTCCCGACGAGGAAAGCAGTAGATCGCCAGCTTCCCCTCGTTGTCAACGTCGGCGGTCAATTATACTTCGGCTCTTTTGTCGTATGTTCTGTCTCATGTCGAGCAGGACAAACGTCCTTATCTCTCGCTTGATATCTTGGGATGTAGGTTATTGGGTTTGTTGGATTCTGGTGCCACCGTTTCTATGGTTGGTTCTGTCGGTGGACAGATGCTTGTGAATTTGGGTTTGAAGTTGGGCTCGTTTCAAGGCTTCCCGTGAACTCACTGCATTTACTGTACCTGGTAGAGGTTTGTATCAGTTCAAACGTCTCCCGTACGGTCTTACAAATTCTCCTGCGACCTTCCAACGTATCATGGATACTATCTTTGGTGCTGAATTGCAACCTCATGTTTTCGTTTATCTTGATGACATTGTCATTATTAGTAACACCTTCGAGTCTCATCTTGACATCCTGTCTAAAGTCTTTGATCGCCTTATTTCTGCTGGATTTGTCCTCAAACGGGATAAACAACCAGGTCCATTCAGCGTCTCCCCGATGCTGCCGAACTAGCAACCTAGATCCCTGAATGTGAACTCAAGACCGAGGGTTCAAACTGTGGTTTCCGCCGTCCTCGAGGCACAGTGGGTCCCACCAATCTGCGCCCAGGGACACCGAAACCCACGACACCCACCGCGATATGGATCACCAACGGCTATTTTACCGCTCCATATGCCGGTTTGGGAGGCTCCCGACCGTGGCAGTGATCCGGAACATCATGTAAGGCACAACCCGACCCATTGGCCTAAAATGTACCGGCGCTTGTTGTGAGCAAAAACCCGATGCTCAGGTCGAACTAGCAACCCAGAGCCAAACCGAGACCATGGGGCTCAAAACGGTGGTTTCGGCCGTCTGAAACGTGGACGCAGCGAAATCGTCATCGTGAAATCGGTTATCGTATTTTGTTCGAGGATATTAAACGCCGCCTTGCCTGGCACAGGAACGAAATCGGCAACGCTATAATCTCAGACGTCGTCCGTTGTCTTTTGAGAGCGGTGATCAAGTTATGGTTCGGAACAAGGTCTTGTCGGACGCTTCGAAGGGTTTCGCTGCGAAGCTTGCTCCTCAGTTTCTTGGACCCTATGTTGTGAAGAGGAAAGTTGGATATAACACATATCGCCTGGGTTGCGACGATGGATCCGACAGAGGGGTGTGGCATGTTAAAGATTTGAAATCTTATCGGATATCGTGCGATGACACAGAGGGTGATGAATTGCCGATGTAATTTTCGGTGGTTTTGGAATTGGGTTGGCGAAGTGATTGAGTATTGTTAGTTAAATCACACATTGAGCAGGACACCTAACGCTCTACATTTTCGGATGGTTTTCTTTCTTTTTTTCCTCTCTCCTTGTTTTTTTGTTTTTTCCTTCCGGTCCTTTGGTCGGGTGGTTAGGAAGTGATTGAGTTATTTTAGTTAAATCACACCTGAGTGCGACAGATTGTTATTCCACGTGAGTTTTGATCGTCGGTGATCTGCGTTCACCTCCTGTGGAGGAAGGGGGGACTTGTCGCGGTGCGAAATTGCCATATCGTATTCGTTGGTCGAGTAACTCTCGCAAATGGCGCCCATGCATACCTACCGGGTCATGATGCCAATATATTCTGTACGCCCGGTACGCACGTTGTTTTCGGTGACGGCGTTTTGACACTTTGTTTTTTTCTCGAGATGGTAGAGAGGTGCGAACGAGAGAAATGGTTGGAATCTATCGTATGGGGATTATTATCGCCTCGTTTCGCTGAAATATTGGTTTGCCGAGTGATTTTCGTTTGACCGTACCTCCGGATTATCGTATCGTAATGGATTGACGGAGGATCGACGACGATTATTTCGGATTTGTTGGCCACGTGATATCTTATCGTTCGAGGTTATAGATTTCGTTGTGGTAATCTTCCTGAAACATTATTTGCCTCCTTTACCGGGGTTGAACTTCCCGACTGATTGGACGAATTGTTCGAACTGCCCAGCAGGACCGTCCTGGTGCCGTTGTTTCTACAGTTGTAGTGGAGAGTTTTCGAGGTGGAGAGCGCCTGCCGTACCGTATCGTATCATGCGATTTTGTTCGTTGACATCTTGCCTTACCGCAGTCACCAAACGATTGGTAAATTGGATTCGCACCATTTTGGAATACACACGATTGACTCGACGCCGGTGGATAACCACGTATCGTATTATTAATTTTGTTTTGTTTCAATTTAAATTCATATTTTCCTTCTCGTTGATTTGGTTACTGAATTCCCACTGGGAAAGGTGTGAAACCTTTTGTTTTTTTTTCTAAATAACGGTGATTAATTGTATTTATTTTACTGGTTTTGTAAAGGGGTAACTCTGCAGAGATTCACCGGTACCAGTCCGTTAATTGTTTAATTTGAAGGACGCTCAGTCGATATTCATTAAAGAGACATAAAGACATTGCTTTTGTTTGCTTTAAATTGCGCGAGTTGAAATAGACGTCAACCGACCTTCCGCGGTTACTTTTTTTGGTTATTAAAAATTCCCACGACCTGAGAGCGGTTGCCCTTATTTTAACGGAGGGTGGCGCCCAATTGATTATCTTAGTAAAAGCTCTACGAGCCAACCGTGATCTCAGCCTAGACGTTAAATTCAATTTCACCGCGACACCGTGGCAGTGGAAAGGCACAACCCGACCCACCCGGCGCTCCTGATGCTCTCGAACTAGCAACCCAGAGCCAAACCGAGACCATGGGGCTCAAAACGGTGGTTTCGGCCGTCTGAGAATCCCAGAACCATACGCCGATGCCCAGGCATTCATACACCAGATGACTAATAACGAACAGCTACCGCGCTGAATGGACCTGGTTGTGCCTGTCCCACTTCTGCGGTCGAGGTGAATAGCCGTGGGTGGTCCATATCAGGGCGGTTGTCGTAGGTTTCGTTGTCCCTGGAGCGCAGATTGGGGGACCCACGGCTATTCAACCGACCGGAGCAGTGCGACATTCGCAACTGAGCCCATCCAGCGCCCCGATGCTCCAGAACTAGCCACCCAGAGCCATTCGAGACAAAGGGATTCAAAACGTGGTTTCGGCAGTCTGAAAAGACCAGTACTATACGCCGATGCCCAGGCATACATACACCAGCCGACTAATAACGAACAACTAGCGTATGGATGCCTGGATATCGGCGTGTTGCTCCTGCGCCTCCAGGACGGCGGAAACCACAGGTTTGGGACCCTTTGTCTCGAATTGGCTCTGCGTGGCCAGTTCGGGAGCATCGAGGGCTCTGGATGGGCCAGGTTGTGTCTGTCGCACTGCCACGGTCGGTTGAACAGTCGTGGTCCCCCAATCTGCGCTTTAGGGACAACGAAACCCACGACACCCGCCCCGATATGGACCACCCACGACTATTCTCCCGGCCGTAGCAGTGGGACAGGCACAACCAGGCCCATTCAGCGCCCCCGATTCTCTCGAACTAGCAACCCAGAGCCAAACCGAGACCATGGGGCTCAATACGGTGGTTTCGGCCGTCTGAGAAGCCCAGGACCATACGCAAATGCCCAGGCATTCATACGCCAGCCGCCTAATAACGAACAGCTAGCGTATGGATGCCTGGAAGATCGAGGACGGCCGAAACCACAGCCCAGGAGCAAGACGCCGATCTCCAGACATCCATGCGCCAGCTGTTCGGTATAAGTCAGCTAGTGTATGAATGCCTGGGCATCGGCGTATGGTCCTGTGCTCCTCAGACGACCGAAACCACCGTTTTGAGCCCCATGGTCTCGGTTTGGCTCTGCGTTGCTAGTTCGAGAGCATCGGGTGAGCCGGATGGGCCGGGTTGTGCCTTCCCACTGCCACGGTGGGTTGAATAGACGTGTTTCCCTCCAATCTGCGCTCCAGGACACCGAAACCCACGACACCGCCCCATATGGATCACCCACGGCTATTCACCCCACAGTGGCAGTGGAAAGGCCAGCCCGGCCCATCCAGCGCTCCCGATGCTCTCGAACTAGCAACCCAGAGCCAAATCGAGACCATGGGGCTCAAAACGTTTGTTTCGGCCATCTGAGAAGCCCAGGACCATACGCCGATGCCCACGCATTCATACACCAGCAGACTAATAACGAACAGCTAGCGTATGGATGCCTGGAGATCGGCGTCTTGCTCCTGGGCCTCGAGAACGGCCGAAACCAAAGTTTTGAGACCCTCCGTCTCGAGTTGGCTCTAGGTTGCTAATTCCGCAGCATCGGGGGCGCTGAATGGACCTGGTTGTGCTTGTTCAACTTCTGCGGTCGAGGTGAATAGCCGTGGGTGGTCCATATCAGGCGGATGTCGTAGGTTTCGTTGTCCCTGGAGCGCAGATTGGGGGACCCACGGCTATTCAATTGACCGTGGCAGTGCGACAGGCACAACCGGGCCCATCCAGCGCCCCGATGCTCCCAACTAGTCACCCAGAGGGAATTCGAGACAAAGGGATTCATAAACGATGTTTCGGCCGTCTGAAGCCCAGGACCATACGTGATGCCCATTCACTCATACACCAGCTGACTTATAACGAACAGCTAGCGTAGGGATGCCTGGAGATCGGCGTCTTGCTCCTGGGCCTCGAGGACGGCCGAAACCACAGATTTGCAACCCGTGTTCTCGATTTGGGTCCGTGGCTAGTTCAGGAGCATCGGGGGCGCTGGATGGGCCAGGTTGTGCCTGTCGCACTGCCACGGTCGGTTGAATAGCCGTGGGTCCCCAATCTGCGCTCCAGGGACAACGAAACTTACGACACCCGCCTGATATGGACCACCCACGGCTATTCACCTCGACCGCAGCTGTGAAACAGGCACAACCAGGTCCATTCAGCGCCCCCGATGCTGCCGAACTAGCAACCTAGAGCCAACTCGAGACGGAGGGTCTCAGAACTGTGGTTTCGGTGGTCCTCGAGGCCCAGGAGCAAGGCGCGGATCTCCAGGCATCCATACGCTAACTGTTCGTTATTAGTCAGCTGTTTTATGAATGCCTGGGCATCGGCGTATGGTCCTGGGCTTCTCAGACGGCCGAAACAACCGTTTTGAGCCCCATGGTCTCGATTTGGCTCTGGGTTGCTGGTTCGTGAGCATCGGGGGCGCTCAACGGGCCTGGTTGTGCCTGTCCCACTGCTACCGTCGTGGTGAATAGCCGTGGGTGGTCCATATCGGGCCGGGGTAGGGTTTCGATGTCCCTGGAGCGCAGATTCCGGGACTCACGGCTATTCAACCGACCGTAGCAGTGCGACAGGCACAACCGGGCCCATCCGGCACCCCCGATGCTGTCGAACTAGCAATTGAAAGCAAACCGAGACCGTGGGACCCAAAATGGTGGTTTCGGCCGTCTGAGGAGCCCAGGACCATACGCCGATGCCCAGGCATTCATACACCAGCTGACCAATTACGAACATCTAGCGTATGGATGCCTGAAGATCGGCGTCTTGCTCCTGGGCCTCGAGGACGGCCGAAACCACAATTTTGAGACTCTCGGTCTCGAGTTGGGTTGCTAGTTCGGCCGCATCTTGGGCGCTGAAAGGATCTGGTTGTGCCTGTTCCACTGCTACGGTCGTGGTGAATATCTGTGGGACGGGTGTCGTGGGTTCCGTCGTCCCTGGAGCGCAAATTGGAGGGACCGACGTCTACTCAACCGACCGTGGCAGTGGGAAAGGCACAACCTGGCCCATCCAGCGCCATCGATGCTCTTGAACTAGCCACCCAGAGCCAATTCGAGGCCATGGGTCTCAAAACTGTGGTTTCGGCTATCCTCGAGGTCCAGGAGCAAGACGCCGATCTCCAGGCATCCATACGCTAGCTGTTCGTTATTAGGCAGCTGGCGTATGAATGCCTGGGCATTTGCGTATGGTCCTGGGCTTCTCAGACGGCCGAAACCACCGTATTGAGCCCCATGGTCTCGGTTTGGCTCTGGGTTGCTAGTTCGAGAGAATCGGGGGCGCTGAATGGGCCTGGTTGTGCCTGTCACTGCTACGGCCGAGGAGAATAGTCGTGGGTGGTCAATATCGGGGCGGGTGTCGTGGGTTTCGTTGTCCCTAAAGCGCAGATTGGGGACCACGACTGTTCAACCGACCGTGGCAGTGCGACAGACACTACCTGGCCCATCCAGCGCCCTCGGTGCTCCCGAACTGGCCACGCAGAGCCAATTCGAGACAAAGGGTCCCAAAACTGTGGTTTCCGCCGTCCTGGAGGCGCAGGAGCAACACGCCGATATCCAGGCATCCATACGCCAGTTGTTCGTTATTAGTCGGCTGGCGTATGTATGCCTGGGCATCGGCGTATAGTACTGGTCTTTTCAGACTGCCGAAACCACGTTTTTGAATCCCTTTGTCTCGAATTGGCTCTGGATGGCTAGTTCGGGAGCATCGGGGGCGCTGGATGGGCCCGGTTGCGCCTGTCGCACTGCTCCGGTCGGTTGAATAGCCGTGGGTCCCCAGTCTGCGCTCCAGGACAACGAAACCCACGACACCTTGGGCATCGGCGTATGGTCCTGGGCTCCTCAGACGGCCGAAACCACCGTTTTGAGCACCATGTTCTCGGTTTGGCTCTGGTTTGCTAGTCCGAGAGCATCGAGGGCGCCGGATGGGCCGGGTTGTGCCTTTCCCACTGCCACGGTCGGTTGAATAGACGTCGGTTCCTCCAATCTCCGCTCCAGGGACACCGAAACCCACGACACCCGCCCCCATATGGATCACCCATGGCTATTCACCCCCACAGTGGCAGTGGAAAGGCCAGCCCGGCCCATCCAGCGCTCCCGATGCTCTCGAACTAGCAATCCAGAGCCAAATCGAGACCATGGGGCTCAAAACGTTTGTTTCGGCCATCTGAGAAGCCCAGGACCATACGCCGATGCCCAGGCATTCATACACCAGCTGACTAATAACAAACAGCTAGCGTATGGACGCCTGGAGATCGGCGTCTTGCTCCTGGGCCTCGAGAACGGCTGAAACCATGGTTTTGGGACCCTCCGTCTCAAGTTGGCTCTAGGTTGCTAGTGCGGCAGCATCGGGGTCGCCGAATGGACCTGGTTGTGCCCGTCCCATTGCTGCGGTCGGGGTAATAGCCGTGGGTGTTCCATATCAAGGCGGGTGTCGTGGTTTTCGTTGTCCCTGGAGCGCACGGCTATTCAACCGACCTTGGCAGTGCGACAGGTACAACTGGGCCCATCCAGCACCCCGATGCTCCCGAACTAGCCACCCAGAGCCAATTCGAGACGAAGAGATTCAAAAACGTGGTTTTGGCCGACTGTTAAGCCCAGTACCATATGCCGATGCCCAGGAATTCATACGCCAGCTGGCTAATAACGAACAGCTAGCGTATGGATGCCTGGAGATCGGCGTCTTGCTCCTGGGCCACGAGGACGGCCGAAACCACAATTTTGAGACTCTCGATCTCGAGTTGGCTCCGTGTTGCTAGTTCGGCCGCATCTGGGGCGCTGAATGGGCCTGGTTGTGCACCGTCACGGTCGGTTGATTGGCCGTGGGTCCCCAATCTGCGCTCCAGGGACAACGAAACCCACGACACCTGCCCCGATATGGACCACCCACGGCTATTCACCCCGACCGTAGCAGTGCGACAGGCGCAACCGGGCCCATCCAGCGCCACCGATGCTCCCGAACTAGCCACCCAGAGCCAATTCGAGACAAAGGGATTCGAAAACAAGGTTTCGGCCGTCTGAAAAGCCCAGTACCATACGCCGATGCCCAGGCATCCATACGCCAGCTGACTAATAACGAACAGCTAGCGTATGGATGCCTGGAGATCGGCGTCTTGCTCCTGGGCCTCGAGGACGGCCGAAACCACAATTTTAGACTCTTGGTCTCGAGTTGGCTCTGGGTTGCGATTTCATCCGCATCTGGGGCGCTGAATGGGCCTGGTTGTGTCTTTCCCACTGCCACGGTCGATTGGATAGACGTCGGTTCCTCCAATCTTCGCTCCAGGGACACCAAAGCCCACGACACCCGCCCCCATATGGATCACCCACGGCTATTCACCCCCACAGTGGCAGTGGAAAGGCCAGCCCGGCCCATCCAGCGCTCCCGATGCTCTCGAACTAGCAACCCAGAGCCAAATCGAGACCATGGGGCTCAGAACGTTTGTTACGGCCATCTGAGAAGCCCAGGACCATACGCCGATGCCCACGCATTCATACACCAGCTGATTAATAACGAACAGCTAGCGTATGGATGCCTGGAGATCGGCGTCTTGCTCCTGGGCCTCGAGAACGGCTGAAACCATAGTTTTGGGACCCTCCGTCTCAAGTTAGCTCTAGGTTGCTAGTTCGGCAGCATCGGAGGCGCCGAATGGACCTGGTTGTGCCCGTCCCACTACTGCGGTCGGGGTGAATAGCCGTGGGTGGTCCATATCGGGCGGGTGTCGTGGTTTCGTTGTCCCTGGAGCGCACGGCTATTCAACCGACCGTGGCAGTGCGACAGGGACAACCGGGCCCATCCAGCGCACCCGATGCTCCCGAACTAGCCACCCAGATCCAATTCAAGACAAAGAGATTCAAAAACGTGGTTTTGGCCGTCTGTAAAGCCCAGTACCATACGCCTATGCCCCGGCATTCATACGCCAGCTGACTTATAACGAACAGCTAGCGTATGGATGCCTGTATATCGGCGTGTTACTCCTGGGCACAATCGAGCCCATCCAGCGCCCGGATGGTCCCGAACTAGCCACCCAGAGCCAATTCGAGACAAAGGTATTCAAAACGTGGTTTCAGCAGTCTGAAAAGCCTAGTACCATACGCCGACGCCCAGGAATTCATACGCCAGCTGACTAATAACGAACAGCTAGCGTATGGATGCCTGGAGATCGGCGTCTTGCTCCTGGGCCACGAGGACGGCCGAAACTACAATTTTGAGACTCGGTCTCGAGTTGGCTCCGTGTTGCTAGTTCGGCCGCATCTGGGGCGCTGAATGGGCCTGGTTGTGCACTGCCACGGTCGGTTGAATGGCCGTGGGTCCCCGCTATCTGCGCTCCATGGACAACGAAACCCACGACACCTGCCCCGATATGGACCACCCACAGCTATTCACCCCGACCGTAGCAGTGGGAGAGGCACAACCAGACCCATTCAGCGCCCCAGATGCAACCGAACTAGCAACCCAGAGCCCACTCGGGACCGAGAGTCTGAAAATTGTGGTTTCGGCCGTCCTCGAGGCCCAAGAGCAAGACGCCGATCTCCAGGCATCCATACGCTAGCTGTTCGTTATTAGTCAGCTGGTGTATAAATGCCTGGGCATCGGCGTATGGTCCTGGGCTTCTCAGACGGCCGAATCAACTGTTTCGAGCCTCATGGTCTCGGTTTGGCTATGGGTTCCTAGTTCGAGAGCATCGGGAGCGCCGGATGGGCCGGGCTTGCCTTTCCCCTGCCACTGTGGGGGTGAATAGCCGTGGGTGATCCATATGGGGCGGGTGTCGTGGTTTCGGTGTCACTGGAGCGCAGATTGGAGGACCCACGTCTATTCAACCGACCGTGTGAGTGGGAAAGGCACAACCCGGCCCATCCGGCGCCCCCGATGCTCTCGAACTAGCAACCCAGAGCCAAACCGAGACCATGGGGCTCAAAACGGTGGTTTCGGCCGTCTGAGAAGCCCAGGACCATACGCCGATGCCCAGGCATTCATACACCAGCTGACTTATAACGAACAGCTAGCGTATGAATGTCTGGAGATCGGCGTCTTGCTCCTGGGCCTCGAGGACGGCCGAAACCACAATTTTGAGACCATCGGTCTAGAGTTGGCTCTGGGTTGCTAGTTCGGCAGCATCGGGGGCGCTGAATGGGCCTGGTTGTGCACTGCCACGGTCGGTTGAATGGCCGTGGGTCCCCAATCTGCGCTCCAGGGACAACGAAACCCACGACACCTTGGGCATCGGCGTATGGTCCTGGGCCTCAGACGGCCGAAACCACCGTTTTGAGCCCCATGGTCTCGGTTTGGCTCTGGGTTGCTAGTTCGAGAGCATCGGGGCGCCGGATGGGCCGGGTTGTGCCTTTCCCACTCACACGGTCGGTTGAATAGACGTGGGTCCTCCAATCTGCGCTCCAGTGACACCGAAACCCACGACACCCGCCCCATATGGATCACCCACGGCTATTCACCCCACAGTGGCAGGGGAAAGGCAAGCCCGGCCCATCCGGCGCTCCCGATGCTCCGAACTAGGAACCCATAGCCAAACCGAGACCATGAGGCTCGAAACGGTTGTTTCGGCCGTCTGAGAAGCCCAGGACCATACGCCGATGCCCAGGCATTCATACACCAGCTGACTAATAACGAACAGCTAGCGTATGGATGCCTGGAGATCGGCGTCTTGCTCTTGGGCCTCGAGGACGGCCGAAACCACAATTTTCAGACTCTCGGTCTCGAGTGGGCTCTAGGTTGCTAGTTCGGTTGCATCTTCGAAGATTTGATTTAATAGCAGGATATATAATTTTGAATTAAGTTAGTTTTGCACCAAGTCTGTAGTAGTTTTTAACCCATTGTTCTGTTGAGATAAAATCAAATGGGTTTTTATTTTGAGAGGAAAATTATAAATGATATTGCAAAAATATAAAAATTGAAATTATCAACCTCATCATTTATTTTAACTCGTTTACTTATGGTTTTACTGGTTTAATTCTCATAGATTTTTGTGATTATCATTTTCGTATGTGTAATCAAACAACCCTCTCTAGGGAATCAACACCTTGTCGTTGGTGAGAGGGCTCAGTAACCTTATATCCAAGGAGCGATGCCGGCGGTAGCATAGCTACTGGTAGGGCCACCCATGCCGGTAAGGTCTTGAAGTGATGAAGGTGAAACTAAGAAGATTCCCACGCAGCGTCTGACCCAGAATGGGCGTCTGTCCCAAACAGCGTCTGTTCTCCAGGTTAGGAGCGGCTGAAGCAAAACTAGGAAGGCAACGGGAAACCACCTAGTGTATTTTTCCCAAGAGAACCACATGGACACATGGATACATTCGAATCAAAATTTTCCGGAGTTTTAAATAGTCCCCCGATCGGATCTCCGGGGGGGACTGACTTGAATGTTTCAGAAGAAAAATTAAACTTACGTACAGCTTTGAAAATTGGAACTTGGAACACCCAAAACCTTTCCGAAGCTGGGAAATTAGCAAACCTAGTACAAGAAATGGGCAGACTCAGGATAAATATTCTAGGAGTTGCAGAAACTTGGTGGCCCGACTCTGGAATGTGTCCCGTCGAAAATGGAGCATTTTATTATTCGGGTAACCAGGATAGAAATCACAGAAAAGGAGTAGGAATCATAGTATCCAAAGACCTGATAAAATCTGTCGTGGACTTCGTCCCTTACTCCGATCGCATTGCGTTAATAAAACTTAGAGCTAAACCTGTCGACCTGAATATAATTCAGATATATGCACCAACAGCCGACTCAAATGACATAGAAGACATAGAAGAATTTTACAGTGATGTAAAAGGTCTTCTAAAATTAACTAAAAACATGAAGTTAACATAGTCATGGGCGACCTGAATGCCAAACTAGGAAAGGGCAAATACGAAAACATCGTTGGGCCCTTCGGTCTGGGAATAAGAAATGAAAGAGGGATCGCCTCCTGCAGTTCTGCCAAGAGGAGCATATGACAGTAACCAACACATGGTTCCAACATCATCCTCGCCGCCTTTATACCTGGAAATCACCAAGAGACCAACCAGGGAATATTACACGTAACCAGATAGATTACATCCTTATAAACTCCAGATTTGCTTCTTCAGGAAAAACGGCATGCACATATCCTGGAGCTGATGTGCCCACAGACCATGTACTACTATCGGCCGTCATAAAAATATCCCTTTCAAATGCAAAAAGAAACACCAAAACGTACGATGGCACTAAATAAACTACATAGTCCAACCATTAAATTCGTATTAACCAACAGATTAAACTCTCAGATACAAAAGTTAGATTCCACGGTCGAAGAAGACGACCCGTCAAAATCATGGGTAGAAATAGCAAGTGTTTTAAGAAATACCTCACAAAGTGTTCTAGGATTCCAAGTTAGAAATAAAAGACAAAAATGGATGACGGATAAAATTTTGCTCTTAATGGATGAGCGTAGAAAACTAAAAAGGACTTAAATAAGTACAGAGATTTACAGAGACTCATAAGATCAAAAATTAGGGCAGCAAAAATGAATGGCTTAAAAACGAGTGCAACGAAATTGAGCAACTGCAACGAAGGCACGATGATTTCAACCTCCATAAAAGATTAAAAGAAGCCGCTGGTATATTTAAAAACGAAATCTAGGTATGATAACCAACAAGGACGATCAGATAGTTATGGAAGAACAGGAGATCATAGTGAACCATCACAAAGTCATCGAATCGTCGATACAAAGTCATCGAAACAGCAAGTCAACGGACGCTGGACATCGGTCGTCGTTCGTCACAAAATCGATCAAGGACGTCACCTGCTACCTGCCGTGACCAGGATCATCGAACAATTTAAGTACCCTTTTAATTTACCTTTCTTTGTTTTTCATTTTCGTTTCGATTTCGTACGTTTAAAAAAACGAAAAATGGTGAACCGCGTGAAAGTCATCAATCAGAAACGCATCACGCTGAAGAATCATCTTCAGACTTTAATTACATTACTTGATAACGATCAAGCTGATCCGCTCATCGTAAAGGCGCGTTTCAATCGTTTAAAAAGTCAGTTTGCGGCATACGAGGACTTACACGAGGAACTCGCACTTTTAGAGGAGGATGAGGAAAACGAGGGAATAGCCGAATTCCCGACTATCGAAATTTCTTATTATGAAATCATAACGAAGGCACGATGATTTCAACCTCCATAAAAGATTAAAAGAAGCCGCTGGTATATTTAAAAACGAAATCTAGGTATGATAACCAACAAGGACGATCAGATAGTTATGGAAGAACAGGAGAAATACAGGATATGAGAAGACTATGTAGAAAGACTTTTTGACGACAATAGACCAGACCTGACCAGAGAACTCGATGCAGAAGAGTGGCTTCTGTTTTTCTTCCAGTTGTTCCATTGTTTTGTTCATTTGGTCGTGTAGTTTAGAGATCGATTCTGCTTTAAATTTGGTTTTTCTTCAGATGAAGATTCTTTCAAATTACTAATATCTTCTTCGAATTTCGAGTATTTAAATTCGTAGTCTTGCTGTTCCTTTTGAGCTTATCATTTAATGAAGTAATTTCTTTCTGTTTTTGTTCAATTAATGCGTTTCATTTGCTAACTTCTTCACGATCATTTTTTTCCTTTTTTGCGTAATTTGATAATAAATTTTTGAATGTTTCTACTTTGGAATGAAACTCTTCATTTAATATTTGAACATGAGTAAAATGTTCATTTTTCATCTCTTCACATTTTTATTCGATTCATCTTTCAAATCGTCAATATTTTTTGCAAAATTTTCTTTTCTTCTTCAAATTCACTTATTCTTATATTAAGCCTTGACAGAAGATTTTCTAAATTGTGAAGTTTTGTTTGAAGCTCCCTTTTTCGTTCAATAGTTGCTTCAATTGAATTGCTAAATTCTTTCCTTTTTCCTTTGCATTACTTAATTCTTCATCATACTCCAACATTTTGTTTCGTAATCAATTTTAGTAATATCAATTTCTTCTTTTTTATTTTTAAGTTCATTATTTAAGATACCAATTTGAATTTGATATTTCTGTTCCAAAACAACTTTCGCTTTCAGATTTTCTATCAATGACAGATCCTGGGTTTTAGTTTTAATAAGCGACTCATACGACGCAATTAATTCACCCCGCTGAACATAAATATTTACAATTTCTTCATCGCGTTCATTCAATTTATACTTTAAAACGCTCAATTCTTCTTTCAAACTACTGAGCTCGGACTGATGAAATCTTTCTATTTCGACGAAAATATCAATAAAAGCGTTTAATTTACTAATGTGTTTACCGAGAATATCGATTTCATTCAACTTGTCATTCCCCTTTTCTCAGGGCTCTCCAACTCAGATAACTTATTGAATTGATTGTGAGCTATTTGAAAATTGTTTATGATTTGTGAACTATCAAATCGTCCTTTTAGGAATTTACTAATTTGATCAATTCCTTGTTATACACACTAACAGTTGCAGTGAAACAATTATAGCCTTCGTTTAAATTGCGGTTTTCGAATTTCAAATTTTCCATCTCTTGATCCATGTGTAACTGTTGGTCATTTAAGGTTTCAATCTGAAGAAAAATTATTAATTATGAAGTATCTACAATAGCGGAAGGGCTTGAAAACAAAACTTACTTTCTTTTTCAATTCCAAATTCAACTTAATCGCATCTTTTAGTTGTAGTTCAACAACGGCTGTTGCCATATTTTCGCCAACGTCAGGAAGGGATATTGCACGAACAATTGTGGACGTTTCCAGATAACTTTCATCTGATGATTGACCCTTGAGCTCCTTTAATAACTCATTTAATTCATTGCAGTGACTTCGAAGTGAAGTGATTTCTGCTTGTTGTTTAGCAGATAGAGCATCCAGGTCTTCATTCATCTTTTCCAAATTTAGACATTTCATTGTTAGTTGTGTAAAATCCGTTTCACGTTGTGAAAGCTGAAATTAAAAAATTATTAATCCAATCCATAATCAGGAAATGCAATTACGGTCTTCTCCATTTTATTATTCTCTTCCAATAAATCGGTGTGTTCTTTTTCAATTCGTTCTATATAATTTTCCAAACTTTGTATTTCTGTTTTCTGTATTTTCAAGGTAGAAGTCAAGTCGATTGGTTGAAAGTGAGGAGGCGTTCTGCACTTCAGAGTGGTGATTTGCTTCCTCAGTTTTTGAACTTTGACTTCACTTTGGCTTAATAAATTTTCTATAAATAAAGCATTGTAAATAAAAACTTGCAAGTGGTTTACATATACTTACTAATTTTAATGATTTCATTACTTTGACGATGTAGTTCTTCTTGTAAATCAATTTTCTCAAAACGCTCCATTTCTAATGCACTTTTCAACTTGGCGAACTCTTTGTCTTTTCTAAAATGGTCTCTACAGTATCACCAATATTTTGACAAATATTAATTTAAAGGTATTTGTTTACAGTCACATTGTTCAGTAACGTTACTTAAATCATTAATGATGGTTAATAATTTCTCGTTCGTAACTTTATTGTCTATCGACTGCAAGAATCTTTTAATGATAATTTGTGCATTTTTAGATAAACCGACACATAATGGAGATAAAAAATCTCTTCCATCATGCATACAGGTGTAATGCATTAAGAGAGACGTCAACATCTCCAAATCACTAATAGTTGGTGCATCGAAATGTGTGTCAGCTCCTAAATCCAGTGTGATGTTATGGTAATTAATTTTTATGAAATCTACCATTTTTTCTTTTGTCGGTATTTCCATTGTTTCATCAACGTGGAAGCTGCAAATAGGTAGAATGGCATCTTTGGAGAAGAGAAATACTTTCAATCTTACATTTTGTGAAGGATATTATTGAAAAATTCTCCATCTTTGAGCTGTTCCAAAGTGATTATTTTATCGGATATCCTCAGACAGTTACACTGAAGACGATAGCGCCATTTTTTCATGAAAATTATATTACATTAATAACTTACCCATTGAACAAGTAAATTACACCACAACATTATTTTGCAAGAGATTTTATCAAATTTTTAAATTAACTATCAGCTTGATTAAATCCCGTTGAAATTGTAAAATTCGTTACTAACCGATCTTTCGTTGACATTGACGTTTTAGGCCGTTAGCCACAGACAAATAAGATTTGTTTATGCTAGCATTACACCAACGAATATACAACGCTTATATCTCTTACGGGCGAGTTTGGCCTTCCTTGGGTAACAAACAAACATGTTATGTTACCCACTCGCTAGAGGCGCCACTTGTAATCAACATATTTTACAACACTGTTGTCAGATCTGCTGACATTGCCTAGGTCTACGAACGTATATTCAAGGATTGTATCGTTGATTCTACCGCTTCGGATTTTTCGTAACAGCATTTTTATAACGAAAGAGGACAATAAATGGAAATTAGTAATGGGACGAATTCTTATATGAGAAAATGAAAATTTTTAGATTTACTACCGTTTAACTACGTAGTTTATTTTTAGTTACCGCATTTTCAATACTCACATGAAAAATTTTGACCGTATAGTATTCGTTTTTATAATGATTAAATGCATGTTTGCTTGAAGTTACCTTCAGAGAAATTGACTCTGAAGCTGCGGAAGGTTCAAGATATTGGGTTACATTCCTAAATACAATCTCTGATTTTGTTTTGATTCGACTTGGCATCACTGCCGATGTCCAAAGCAGTAAGTGGCGCCCAAACGATCGAAAAGCCATGCGCAACCGTCTAAATTAGACAAAGAGAGAACGAAAATAGTTCCCCCTGCACCCCTGAAGCTTGGACCAAATCGTTACATGGGAAATATCGTTCTATAAGCGTTGTATATTTGTTGATTACACGCAATACAAAAGTTTCAAAACGGTAAATATTCCCTGTGAGATGCTGCCATCTACGATTCTCTTAACGTGTCTTTTAAGAACTACTATATTCGTCTAAGATATGGAGAAGAAATCTTCCTCGTCGAAAAACAATATAGTTTTCTTTCGATTCGCCTATATGAATAAAAATGCATAGATTTCGATTCAGAGAGGTCTCTAACACATGTAGTGCATTGAAACGTGCAAACATTATTGTAAATGTTCAGTCATAACTAAAAAAGAAGGGCCTTCAGCCGCTTTATTTCAATCGTTGCTGACTAAAAAAGACAAGGTCTTCACTCGGTTTATTCCAATTTTCGATTTTTATAAAAAGGGATTCACCCGGATGTTTCAAAATTTTTATATTTGAAACCTCTTTTATTTTAATGCTTAAGCAAAGATGGCGTTTCAAAATTTATTCAATATTTGTGCAAATTTTTTAATTTTCAAATATTGCTGTATTCATTCATCAATTTGATGGATTCGCGCAAGATTAAGGAAATTCTTAATAATCGTGTATGCATTATCGTTCAGAGATTGTTTTTGTCAACCATCATTTAATAAAATCAATAATAAATAACTTTTATGCATAAACCTATAATCTAATTAGATTGTGAAAGAAGTATGAATAAGAAAGAGATAATCTTTTGAATCCAAATAATTCAAAAGGATTAAAACTATTGCTTGCAACGCAAATTTTTTGAAGAACTGTATCGGCAGCAATTTTAATAGCTCGCAAAATGGGCGAATTAAAATCATCTTTTACAGTTGAAACCGCTTCATTTATCAAGCAAATGAATAACTAATTCGAAAATTCGTAAAATCAATTTTATTCTCGTAATGACTTAAACACGTCTACACGCTTTGACTGCATCCAAACGACTAAACAATTATTTCTTTGTACAAGTGGCACCTAAATAATTCGTCACGAATTATTTATTAATTGCAGATCGAACGCCGGAGCGAATGAAATAAAAATCAAACTCGCTTTTAATTCAAAATCGTAAAATGACCACTGACGGCTACACTCTTCGACCGCGCGATCCTTAAATTATGTTTTAAGCAATCCGGGTGGTGGAAATCTATCGGCGCTAGCTGTGGGTGGAGCTCAAGAGGCATATCATGCAAACCCAGGATTTACAAAATTGTACTAAAGAATAGGAAAGGATTCGTTAAAATAGCGTTGAATAACGGATCACCTTTAGTACCGGTATTCGGATTTAATGCGGCAACTTATTCTTGAAAAAGGAACGGTGCTTCATAAAATTCAACTGATTTGCAAAGACAATACTGGATTTTTGCCAGTTTTACTGATTGGAAGATTTTATTCTCCTTTTCACCACAAAGAGTTGAACTGAACATTGTTGGTAAGTTTTAATTTTTAAAATTGATTTCAATATTCCATTTGTATAAATTTTAGTTGGCGAACCGATAGAGGTAACAAAAATAGAAGAACCAACGTTGGAACAAATCGATGAATTACATGAATTATTTCAAAACGCATAATGGAACTATTCGAAGATAACAAACATAAATATTTAAAAATAGTGGGAACGTTCAGTTAGAAATAATTTGAAAAAGCGAAACATCACAAGTAACTAAATAACATGTTAAACATGTCGTTATTACTGTAATAAAGAAATCGTTACACAAGGTTTTCCCACAAACGCATCTCATCTGAATTTATTTTACAACCAGAATAACATTGAACTTTGAACTACAATACTAATAAATTGTACGAAAGAGAAGAAGTTCCACAAGTTAAAGAATTAAAACTCCGATTAGTCTTCATTATTATAACTTTGCAACATGTTTTCCTTATAAAACTGTACGAGGTGGTACAAAACCATTTGGTTGGATCAGCGATATTTGACGCAGAGTTGAACTCAATTTTTATGTAATACAAAACAAATACTCTAACTACGTCATTCGCATTTACATTCAGTCTGTGCAAAAATATTTTTATTCTTTTTATGCCTACACAAAAGAAAGTCTCGAGTTTCTTCAAGAAATACTTTTAAACCATAGCGTATGAAAAATCATCACCTGTATAGGTTTTTTCATTCACTCAATGGGAGGAAAGGATCGAAAGTTCAAATGAATCAAGCTGTTATCATCTGTTCAGCTTATTTTGATTATGGAAATACAAACGATGAACTAATGTCATTATTTGAATCATCATCACATAAAAGCATTAAAAATCAAGTCAATAACAATCAGTTTTCTTATTATTTTTAAAATAAATCACTCACGGAAAATATTCAACCTTCTACGTGCCGGACTCGCCTATAAATTCAAAATTAATTACATTGATGAACCTTTAATTATTTCGTGTTACCTCGCTGCTTCTCTTAGACAAACTTTTTCCTGCAAAACAGAGCACGGATTCTGCTTGAGTACTTTTTAGGCTCGGGATTCTGTTCCTTTACAGGATGAACTTCGTTACCCTGAAGGACAATCTTCCGCCATTTTTGCTGGGGCTGGTCCGGGTTTTTATAATAAGTCGTCCCGAAATCTTTTTTCGTTTCGATTCTTCCGGTAGTAGTCGCGATAAGCTATCATCAAATGGCAATTTACCAGTCTGAAAGTGCAAATTTAAATCAATGGGCGATTAATAATCTCCATTCCAGTAAGTATTTCTTGGATCATTTACTGAGAACTAAGTTGAAATATTTATATCGTGCCTTCACGTCATCCTCTTTGAAATCATCCCGAGTGCAAAATTGCAACTCCGCCGGGTAGGACGATTTCAAATGTGGCGGTACTAATGAATTTCTCCGCGGTACTAATGAATCGCCAATTCCGATATCCTGAAAGTTCTATCTTCTACAACATTCCTAGTATCACACCTTCCTTGTTTCAAATCAGTCAAATATTTATTATTAAATAATTCCTCCTCGTCTTCCATTTGTAAATTTTGTCGCAGTTTGGGGACCCACGGCTATTCAACAGACAGTAGCAGTGCGACGGGCACAACCGGGCCCATCCAGCGCCCCCGACGCTCCCGAACAATCCACTCAGAGCCAATTCGAGACAAAGGGATTCAAAAACGTGGTTTCGGCCGTCTGAAAAGACCAGTACCATACGCCGATGCCCAGGCATTCATACGCCAGCTGACTAATAACGAACAGCTAGCGTATGGATGCCTGGAGATCGGCGTCTTGCTCCTGGGCCACGAGGACGGCCGAAACTACAATTTTAAGACTCTCGGTCTCGAGTTGGCTCCATGTTGCTAGTTCGGCCGCATCTGGGGCGCTGAATGGGCCTGGTTGTGCACTGCCACGGTCGGTTGAATGGCCGTGGGTCCCCGCCATCTGCGCTCCATGGACAACGAAACCCACGACACCTGCCCCGATATGGACCACCCACAGCTATTCACCCCGACCGTAGCAGTGGGAGAGGCACAACCAGACCCATTCAGCGCCCCAGATGCAACCGAACTAGCAACCTAGAGCCCACTCGAGACCGAGAGTCTGAAAATTGTGGTTTCGGCCGTCCTCGAGGCCCAAGAGCAAGACGCCGATCTCCAGGCATCCATACGCCAGCTGTTCGTTATTAGTCAGCTGGTGTATGAATGCCTGGGCATCGGCGTATGGTCCTGGCTTCTCAGACGGCCGAAACAACCGTTTCGAGCCTCATGGTCTCGGTTTGGCTATGGGTTCCTAGTTCGAGAGCATCGGGAGCGCCGGATAGGCCGGGCTTGCCTTTCCCCTGCCACTGTGGGGTGAATAGCCGTGGGTGATCCATATGGGGGCGGGTGTCGGGTTTCGGTGTCACTGGAGCGCATATTATGGGGACCCACGTCTATTCAACCGACCGTGTGAGTGGGAAAGGCACAACCCGGCCCATCCGGCGCCCCCGATGCTCTCGAACTAGCAACCCAGAGCCAAACCGAGACCATGGGGCTCAAAACGGTGGTTTCGGCCGTCTGAGAAGCCCAGGACCATACGCCGATGCCCAGGCATTCATACACCAGCTGACTTATAACGAACAGCTAGCGTATGAATGTCTGGAGATCGGCGTCTTGCTCCTGGGCCTCGAGGACGGCCGAAACCACAATTTTGAGACCTCGGTCCAGAGTTGGCTCTGGGTTGCTAGTTCGGCAGCATCGGGGGCGCTGAATGGGCCTGGTTGTGCACTGCCACGGTCGGTTGAATGGCCGTGGGTCCCCCCAATCTGCGCTCCAGGGACAACGAAACCCACGACACCTTGGGCATCGGCGTATGGTCCTGGGCTCCTCAGACGGCCGAAACCACCGTTTTGAGCACCATGTTCTCGGTTTGACTCTGGATTGCTAGTCCGAGAGCATCGAGGGCGCCGGATGGGCCGGGTTGTGCCTTTCCCACTGCCACGGTCGGTTGAATAGACGTCGGTTCCTCCAATCTCCGCTCCAGGGACACCGAAACCCACGACACCCGCCCCCATATGGATCACCCACGGCTATTCACCCTCAAAGTGGCAGTGGAAAGGCCAGCCCGGCCCATCCAGCGCTCCCGATGCTCTCGAACTAGCAATCCAGAGCCAAACCGAGAACATGGTGCTCAAAACGGTGGTTTCGGCCGTCTGCGGAGCCCAGGAACATACGCCAATGCCCAGGTGTCGTGGGTTTCGTTGTCCCTGGAGCGCAGATTGGGGGACCCACGGCCTTCAACCGACCGCGGCAGTGCACAACCAGGCCCATTCAGCGCCCCAGATGCGGCCAAACTAGCAACACGGAGCCAACTCGAGATCGAGAGTCTCAAAATTGTGGTTTCGGCCGTCCTCGTGGCCCAGGAGCAAGACGCCGATCTCCAGGCATCCATACGCTAGTTGTTCGTTATTAGCCAGCTGGCGTATGAATTCCTGGGCATCGGCGTATGGTACTGGGCTTTACAGTCGGTCAAAACCACGTTTTTGAATCCCCTTGTCTCGAATTGGCTCTGGGTGGCTAGTTCGGGAGCATCGGGGGCGCTGGATGGGCCCGGTTGTCCCTGTCGCACTGCCACGGTCGGTTGAATAGCCGTGCGCTCCAGGGACAACGAAAACCACGACACCCGCCCCGATATGGACCACCCACGGCAATTCACCCCGACCGCAGTAGTGGGACGGGCACAACCAGGTCCATTCGGCACCCCCGATGCTGCCGAACTAGCAACGTAGAGCCAACTTGAGACGGAGGGTCCCAAAACTATGGTTTCAGCCGTTCTCGAGGCCCAGGAGCAAGACGCCGATCTCCAGGCATCCATACGCTAGCTGTTCGTTATTAGTCAGCTGGTGTATGAATGCCTGTGCATCGGCGTATGGTCCTGGGCTTCTCAGATGGCCGAAACAAACGTTTTGAGCCCCATGGTCTCGATTTGGCTCTGGATTGCTAGTTCAAGAGCATCGGGAGCGCTGGATGGGCCGGGCTGGCCTTTCCACTGCCACTGTGGGGTGAATAGCCGTGGGTGATCCATATGGGGGCGGGTGTCGTGGGTTTCGGTGTCCCTGGAGCGGAGATTGAGGAACCGACGTCTATTCAGCCCACAGTGGCAGTGGGAAAGGCACAACCCGGCCCATCCGGCGCCCTCGATGCTCTCGGACTAGCAATCCAGAGCCAAACCGAGAACATGGTGCTCAAAACGGTGGTTTCGGCCGTCTGAGGAGCCCAGGACCATACGCCGATGCCCAAGGTGTCGTGGGTTTCGTTGTCCCTGGAGCGCAGATTGAGGGGACCCACGGCCATTCAACCGATCGTGGCAGTGCACAACCAGGCCCATTCAGCGCCCCCGATGCTGCCGAACTAGCAACCCAGAGCCAACTCTAGACCGAGGGTCTCAAAATTGTGGTTTCGGCCGTCCTCGAGGCCCAGGAGCAAGACGCCGATCTCCAGACATCCATACGCTAGCTGTTCGTTATTAGTCAGCTGGCGTATGAATGCCGGGGCATAGGCATATGGTACTGGGCTTAACAGACGGCCAAAACCACGTTTTTGAATCCCTTTGTCTAAAATTGGCTCTGCGTGGCTAGTTCGGGAGCTTCGGGGGCGCTGGATGGGCCCGGTTGTGCCTGTCGCACTGCCACGGTCGGTTGAATAGCCGTGCGCTCCAGGGACAACGAAACCCACGACACCCGCCGCGATATGGACCACCCACGGCTATTCACCCCGACCGCAGCAGTGGGACGGGCACAACTAGGTCTACTCGGCGCCCCGATGCTGCCGAACTAGCAACCAAGAGCCAACTCGAGACAAAGGGTCCCAAAACTATGGTTTCAGCTGTCCTCGACGCCCAGGGCAAGACGCCGATCTCCAGGCATCCATACGCTAGCTGTTCGTTATTAGTTAGCTGGTGTATGAATGCCTGGGCGTATGGTCCCGGGCTATTAGTACTATACGCCGATGCCCAGGCATACATACGCCAGCCGACTAATAACGAACAACTAGCGTAGGGATGCCTGGATGTCGGCGTGTTGCTCCTGCGCCTCCAGGACGGCGGAAACCACAGTTTTGGGACCCTTTGTCTCGAATTGGCTCTGCGTGGCCAGTTCATGAGCATCGAGGGCGCTGGATGGGCCAGGTTGTGTCTGTCGCACTGCCACGGTCGGTTGAACAGTCGTGGTCCCCCAATCTGCGCTTTAGGGACAACGAAACCCACGACACCCGCCCCGATATGGACCACCCACGACTATTCTCCCGGCCGTAGCAGTGGGACAGGCACAACCAGGCCCATTCAGCGCCCCCGATTCTCTCGAACTAGCAACCCAGAGCCAAACCGAGACCATGAGGCTCAATACATTGGTTTCGGCCGTCTGAGAAGCCCAGGACAATACGCAATGCCCAGGCATTCATACGCCAGCTGCCTAATAACGAACAGCTAGCGTATGGATGCCTGAAGATCGACGTCTTGCTCCTGGGCCTCGAGGATGGCCGAAAACACAATTTTGAGACCCTCGGTCTCGAGTTGGCTCTAGGTTGGTAGTTCGGCAGGATCGGGAGCGCTGAATGGACCTGGTTGTGCCTGTCCCACTGCTACAGTCGTGGTGAATAGCCGTGGGTGGTTCATATCCGGGCGGGTGTCGTGGGTTTCGTTGTCCCTGGAGCGCAGATTGGGGGGACCCACAGCCATTCAACCGATCGTATCAGTGCGACAGGCGCAACCAAGCCCATCCAGCGCCCCCGATGCTCCCGAACTAGCCACCCAGAACCAATTCGAGACAAAGTGATTCAAAAACGTGGTTTCGGCCGTCTAGAAGCCCAGGACCATACGCTGATGCCCAGGCATTCATACACCAGCTGACTTATGACGAACAGCTAGCGTATGGGAGCCTGGAGTTCGGCGTCTTGCTCCTGGGCCTCGAGGACGGCCGAAACCACAGATTTGAGACCCATGTTCTCGAATTAGGTCTGCGTGGCTAGTTCGGGAGCATCGGAGCGCTGGATGGGGCCGGTTGTGCCTGTCGCACTACCACGGTCGGTTGAATAGCCGTGGGTCCCTCCAATCTGCGCTCCAGGGACAACGAAATCTTCGACACCCGCCCTGATATGGACCACCCAGGGCTATTCAACTCGACCGCAGCAGTGGTACAGGCACAACCAGGTCCATTCAGCGCCCCCGATGCTGCCAAACTAGCAACCTATAGCCAACTCGAGACCGAGGGTCTCAAAATTGTGGTTTCGTCCGTCCTCGAGGCCGATCTTCAGGCATCCATACGCTAGCTGTTCGTTTTAAGTCAGCTGGCGTATGAATGCCTGGGCATCGGCGTATTGTACTGGTCTTTTCAGACGGCTGAAACCACGTTTTTGAATCCCTTCGTCTCGAATTGGCTCTGGGTGGCTTGTTCGGGAGCGTCGGGGCGCTGGATGGTCCCGGTTGTGCCTGTCGCACTGCTACTGTCGGTTGAATGTCTGTGGGTCCCCCAAACTGCGCTCCAGGGACAACGAAACCCACGACACCCACCCGGATTTGGAACACCCACGGCTATTCACCACGACCGTGGCAGTGGAACAGGCACAACCATGTCCTCTCAGCGCCCCGATGCTGCCGAACTACCAACCTAGAGCCAACTCGAGACCGAGTGTGTCAAAATTGTGGTTTCGGCTGTCCTCGAGGCCCAGGAGCAAGACGCCGATCTTCAGGCATCCATACGCTAGCTGTTCGTTGTTAGGCAGCTGGCGTATGAATGCCTGGGAATCGGCATATGGTACTGGGCTTTTCAGATCGGCCGTTCAACCGACCGTAGCAGTGCGACAGGCGCAACCGAGCCCATCCAGCGCCCCCGATGCTCCCGAACTAGCCACCAGAGCCAATTCGAGACAAAGGGATTCAAAAACTTGGTTTCGGCCGTCTAGAAGCCCAGGACCATACGCTGATGCCCAAGCATTCATACACCAGCTGACTTATAACGAACAGCTAGCGTATGCATGCCTGGAGATCGGCGTCTTGCTCCTGGACCTTGAGGATGGCCGAAACCACAGTTTTGAGACCCATGGCCTCGAATTGGCTCTGGGTGGCTAGTTCGAGAGCATCGAAGGCGCTGGAAGGGCCGGGTTGTGCCTTTCCCACTGCCACAGTCGGTTGAGTAGACGTCAGTCCTCCAATTTGAGCTCCAGGGACAACGGAACCCACGACACCCGTCCCACAGCTATTCACCACGACCGTAGCAGTGAAACAGGCACAACCAGATCCTCATCTGCATCAGCGCCCCAGATGCGGCCGAACTAGCAACCCAACTCGAGACCGAGAGTTCAAATTGTGGTTTCGGCCGTCCTCGAGGCCCAGGAGCAAGACGCCGATCTCCAGACATCTATACGCCAGCTGTTCGTTATAAGTCAGCTAGTGTATGAATGCCTGGGCATCGGCTTATGGTCCTGGGTTCCTCAGACGACCGAAACCACCGTTTTGACCCCATGGTCTCGGTTTGGCTCTGGGCTGCTAGTTCGAGAGCATCGGGGCGCCGGATGGGCCGGGTTGTGCCTTTCCCACTGCCACTGTGGGCTGAATAGACGTGGGTCCTCCAATCTGCGCTCCAGGGACACCGAAACCCACGACACCCGCCCCATATGGATCACCCACGGCTATTCACCCCACAGTGGCAGTGATAAGGGCCAGCCCGGCCATCCGGCGCTCCCGATGCTCTCGAACTAGCAACCCAGAGCCGAATCGAGACCATGGGGCTCAAAACGGTTGTTTCGGCCGTCTGAGAAGCCCAGGACCATACGCCGATGCCCAGTTATTCATACACCAGCTGACTAATAACGAACAGCTAGCGTATGGATGCCTGGAGACCGTCGTTTTGCTACTGGGCCTCGAGGACGGCCGAAACCACAGTTTTGAGACCCTCTGTCTCGAGTTGGCTCTAGGTTGCTAGTTCGGCAGCATCGGGGGCGCTGAATGGACCTGGTTGTGCTTGTTCCACTTGTGCGGTCGAGGTGAATAGCCGTGGGTGGTCCATATCAGGCGGATGTCGTAGGTTTCGTTGTCCCTGGAGCGCTGATTGGGGACCACGGCTATTCAACCGACCGTGGCAGTGCGACAGGCACAACCGGGCCCATCCATCGCCTCCGATGCTCCCCAACTAGCCACCCAGAGGGAATTCGAGGCAAAGGGATTCAAAACGTGGTTTCGGCCGTCTGAGAAGCCCAGGACCATACGCCGATGCCCATTCATTCATACACCAGCTGACTTATAACGAACAGCTAGCGTATGGATGCCTGGAGATCGGCGTCCTCGAGGATGGCCGAAACCACAGATTTGCAACCCATGTTCTCGATTTGGGTCCGTGGCTAGTTCGGGAGCATCGGGGCGCTCGATGGACCAGGTTGTGCCTGTCGCACTGCCACGGTCGGTTGAATAGCGGTGGGTCCCCCCAATCTGCGCTCCAGGGACAACGAAACCTACGACACCCGCCCTGATATGGACCACCCACGGCTATTCACCCCCACAGTGACAGTGGGAAAGGCCAGCCCGGCCATCCGGCGCTCCCGATGCTCTCGCACTAGCAACCCAGAGCCAAATCGAGACCATGGGGCTCGTAACGGTTGTTTCGGCCGTCTGAGAAGCCCAGGACCATACGCCGATGCCTAGGCATTCATACACCAGCTGATTAAAAACGAACAGCTAGCGTATGGATGCCTGGAGATCGGCGTTTTGCTCCTGGGCCTCGAGGACAGCCAAAACCACAGTTTTGGGACTCTCGGTCTCGAGTTGGCTCTAGGTTGCTAGTTCGGCACCATCGGGGCGCTGAATGGACCTCGTTGTGCCTGTTGCACTGTTGCGGTCGAGGTGAATATCCGTGGGTTGTCCATATCATGGCGGGTGTCGTAGGTTTCGTTGTCCCTGGAGCGCAGATTGGGGAAATACGGCTATTCCACCGACCGTGGCAGTGCGACAGGCACAACCGGGCCCATCCAGCGCCCTCGATGCTCCCGAACTAGCCACCCATAGCGAATTCGAGACAAAAGGATTCAAAACGAGGTTTCGGCCGTCTGGGAAGCCCAGGACCATACACCGATAACCAGGCATTCATACACCAGCTGACTTATAACAAACAGCTAGCGTATGGATGCGTGGAGATCGGCGTCTTGCTCCTGGGCCTCGAGGAAGGCCGAAACCACAGATTTGAGACCCATGTTCTCGAATTGGGTATGTGTGGCTAGTCCGGGAGCATCGGTGGCGCCGGATGGCCCGGGTTGTGCCCTTTCCACTGCCACGGTCGGTGGAATGGCCGTGGGTCCCCCCAAACTGCGCTCCAGGGACAACGAAACCTACGACACCCTCCCTGATATGGACCATTCACGGCTATTCACCTCGACCGCAGCAGTGGACAGGCACAACCAGGTCCATTCAGTGCCCCGATGCTGCCGAACTAGCAACCTAGAGCCAACTCGGGACGGAGGGTCTCAGAACTGTGGTTTCGGCCGTCCTCGAGGCCCAGGAGCAAGACGCCGATCTCCAGGCATCCATACGCTAGCTGTTCGTTATAAGTCAGCTGTTTTATGAATGCCTGGGCATCGGCGTATGGTCCTGGGCTTCTCAGACGGCCGAAACAACCGTTTTGAGCCCCATGGTCTCGATTTGGCTCTGGGTTGCTAGTTCGGCAGCATCGCGGTCGCTGAATGGACGTGGTTATGCCTGTCTCACTGCTGCGGTCGAGGTGAATAGCCGTGGGTGGTCCATATCAGGGCGGGTGTCGTAGGTTTCGTTGTCCCTGGAGCGCGGATTGGGGGGACCCACGGCTATTCCACCGACCGTGGCAGTGGAAAGGGCACAACCCTGCCCATCCGGCGCCACCGATGCTCCCGAACTAGCCACGCATACCCAATTCGAGAACATGGGTTCAAATCTGCGGTTTCGGCCGTCCTCGAGGCCCAGGAGCAAGACGCCGATCTCCACGCATCCATACGCTAACTGTTTGTTATAAGTCAGCTGGTGTATGAATGCCTGGGTATCGGTGTATGGTCCTGGGCTTCTCAGACGACCGAAACCACGTTTTTGAGTCCCTTTGTCTCGAATTCGCTCTGGGTGGCTAGTTCGGGAGCATCGGGGCGCTGGATGGGCCCGGTTGTGCCTGTCGCACTGCCACGGTCGGTTGAATAGCCGTGGGTCCCCAATCTGCGCTCCAGGACAACGAAACCTACGACACCCGCCCTGATATGGACAACCCACTGCTATTCACGACGACCGTAGCTGTGGACAGGCACAACCAAGCCCATTCAGCGCCCCCGATGCTCTCGAACTAGCAACCCAGAGCCAAATCGAGACCATGAGGCTCAAAACGGTTGTTTCGGCCGTCTGAGAAGCCCAGGACCATACGCCGATGCCCAGGCATTCATACAACAGCTGACTTATAACGAACAGCTAGCATATGGATGTCTGGAGATCGGCGTCTTGCTCCTGGGCCTCGAGGACGGCCGAAACCACAATTTTGAGACTCTCGGTCTCGAGTTGGCTCTGGTTTGCTAGTTCGGCCGCATCTGGGGCGCTGAAAGGGTCTGGTTGTGCCTCTTCCACTGCTACGGTCGTGGTGAATAGCTGTGGGTGGTCCATATCGGGACGGGTGTCGTGGGTTCCGTTGTCCCTGTAGCGCAGATTTGGGGACACACAGGCATTCAACCGACCGTAGCAGTGCGACAGGCATAATTGGAGCCCATCCAGCGCCCCCGATGCTCCCGAACTAGCCACTCAGAGCCAAATCGAGACAAAGGGATTCAAAAACGTGGTTTCGGCCGTCTGAAAAGACCAGTACCATACGCTGATGCCCAGGCATACATACACCAGCTGACAAATAACGAACAGCTAGCGTATGGATGCCTGGAGATCGGCGTCTTGCTTCTGGGCCTCGAGGATGGCCGAAACCACAATTTTGAGACCTCGGTGTCGAGTTGGCTCTAGGTTGCTAGTTCGGCAGCATCGGGGGCGCTGAATGGGCCTGGTTGTGCCTGTCCCCTGCTAAGGTCGTGGTGAATAGCCGTGGGTGGTGCATATCGGGGCGGGTGTCGTGGGTTTCGTTGTCCCTGGAGCGCAGTTTGGGGACCCACGGCTATTCAACAGACAGTAGCAGTGCGACGGGCACAACCGGGCCCATCCAGCGCCCCCGACGCTCCCGAACAATCCACCCAGAGCCAATTCGAGACAAAGGGAGACAAAAACGTGGTTTCGGCCGTCTGAAAAGACCAGTACCATACGCTGATGCCCAGGCATACATACACCAGCTGACAAATAACGAACAGCTAGCGTATGGATGCCTGGAGATCGGCGTCTTGCTTCTAGGCCTCGAGGACGGCCGAAACCACAGATTTGAGACCCATGTTCTCGAATTGGGTCTGCGTGGCTAGTTCGGGAGCATCGGGGCGCTGGATGGGCCCAGTTGTGCCTGTCGCACTGCCACGGTCGGTTGAATAGCCGTGGGTCCCCAATCTGCGCTCCAGGGACAACGAAACCTACGACACCCGCCCTGATATGGACGTCCCACGGCTATTCACCTCGACCGCAGCAGTGGACAGGCACAACCATGTCCATTCAGCGCCCCCGATGCTGCCGAACTAGCAACCTAGAGCCAACTCGAGACCGAGGGTCTCAAAATGTGGTTTCGGCCGTCCTCGAAGCCCAGGAGCAAGACGCCGATCTTCAGGCATCCATACGCTAGCTGTTCGTCTTTAGTCAGCTGGCGTATAAATGCCTGTGCATCAACGTATGGTCCTGGGCTTTTCAGACGGCCGAAACCACGTTTTTGAATCCCTTTGTCTCGAATTGACTCTGGGTGGCTAATTCGGGAGCATCGGGTGCGCTGGATGGGCCCGGTTGTCCCTGTCGCACTGCCACGGTCGGTTGAATAGCCGTGCGCTCCAGGGACTACGAAAACCACGACACCCGCCGCGATATGGACCACCCACGGCTATTCACCCCGACCGCAGTAGTGGGACGGGCACAACCAGGTCCATTCGGCGCCCCCGATGCTGCCGAACTAGCAACCTAGAGCCAACTTGAGACGGAGGGTCCCAAAACTATCAGCTTCTTTCTCTTTTCTTTTATAATTGTATTCGCCTTGGGGATTGCTACTAATTACTCGAGACGCTGACGTTCCCCGGTATCCAAGAGGCGGAGCCATTTCTGCACTTCGCTTTGGAGACTGCTAGGGACAACCGAAAGAGTAAATTTCCTGCAATTATATTTGCTGAAAGTCGGATAGCTAAGGTTCCTGGTCGGATTAAATTTCTAATAGTTTCACTACAAATTATTAAAGGTATTAAAGCAGGGGTGTCCCTTGAGGTATTAGATGGGCTAATATATGGTATGTATTTGTTAATCATCCAAATAATATAAATGAAACTCATAGAGGTAGAGCCAAAGATAACGAAAAAGTTATATGTCTTGATCTTGTAAAAATATAAGGGTAAAGGCCTAAAAATTGTTAATTAATATAAAAACTAAAAGACTAATAAAAATTAGGGTTCTTGAATTTAATTTTACTAGAATTTTTAATTCTTTATACAAAGCTTCAACAATTAAATTTAAAAATGGTTTAATCGGTTAGGAATAATTCAAAAAGATTAGGAATTAAAATTGAAACAATTAAAGATCTTATTCAATTTAATGAATGGTCTTCAAATTTGAAATAATGCGTGTTGAGAATGTACATTGTCGTTTCTGTGTATTCTACAAACGGTAACGTGGTGAACTCTTCAAATCTATGCCGATTTTTTTATAAGGGGGTATTATCTCATTAGGTATGTTTGTATATAGAGATGTGACATCGAGTGAGTACAATTTGTCATCAGGCTGTAAAATGATATTATTGAGTATTAGTTTCAAGTCGTATGAGTTCTTTACGACGTAAGGATTTCACCCGATCACGTGTTTCAGTGGCTCTGCTATGAACTGCGAGGTGTTGTATAGTGGATATTGACATGACGACACTATTGGGCTTTTTGGAGTGCCTTCTTTATGTAGTTTCAAATGTTCATAAATTCTTGACGAATGCTGTTATGAACTTGTAGTTCTTTCGATGTTTCGGGTGTAATAAAACTATGTAGAGTCCAACCTTGAATCAGTTTGTTGCCTTCCTTCTCCAGCGTTGCTGTGAGGTCTGTTTTAATGTTCTTGTAAATGTGGGCATCATCTAGGTGGTGTAACATTTTTGTCTGTATATTTCAGTGTCTATGATGATTGTGTTGTTAACTTTGTCCGATTTCAAAACGATGATACCAGGATGGGCTTTATAAGTTCTTTGTCCGTCTTATGTTGTTTTCAATTAGTCTGTCTTGTCTAGGTATGTCGGTTTCTGGTCTTGTTAATATGGGATGCCAGCGTCTGGGTTAATCTGCTTCGTATATTGTCTTGTGTTCTTTTATCAAGTGTTAGGATAGCGCTTTCAGTATTCGCTATGATGTTGTCAATCGGTATCGATCGCTTGCACACTGGCGCCACATATTTTGGATCGTACATTAGTACGTCGTTCACCTACTGTGGAATATGTTTATTCGTTAGTACAATTAGGCCTTCGGGGGCCGGGGGACCTATGTTTACTACCTTTGCATGAATGAGGTGATGTAACTTCCTAATTTGTCTATTCTTGTTGTCAATTGTCAAGTTGGATATTCTCAGGTCTTCTTGTGTTAGGAAAAGGTCAACTGACTATAACTCAGAAGTGTACGTGCATGTGCTGTTTCCCGTCGTAGGTAATCATATAGTCTTAGCGGTGTCTGTAATTAACAATTTTAGAATGTCTCGTATGTAACGTTTTGTTTTGTTTGCGAATTGATTGGAAAGGTACTTACAATCCAGAGTGATGTGTGTCATCTTCATTTGCAAAAACCTTGGAATTACTCCTTCATGTTTGCACCTAAAGAGAAAGATTCGTCTCGACTTCAGGTTGGCTATCTTAGTGTTCAGTTTCGCGATGGTAGCTGTCGTTTTGAAGGTGCTGTAATTGTGGTAGGCCCATTCCGGAAAACGTGGCATGCATCGTGGAAACATGGTTGTCCGAGTGTGTGGTGTGTCAATCGTGTTTTTACCTGGTGCAAGTGTATTATGTGAGTCAGTATTCTTGGGTTTCTCAGGTATGTCTTGTTGTCAATTGTCAAGTTGGATATTCTCAGGTCTTCTTGTGTTAGGAAAAGGTCAACTGACTATAACTCAGAAGTGTACGTGCATGTGCTGTTTCCCGTCGTAGGTAATCGTATAGTCTTAGCGGTGTCTGTAATTAACAATTTTAGAATGTCTCGTATGTAACGTTTTGTTTTGTTTGCGAATTGATTGGAAAGGTACTTACAATCCAGAGTGATGTGTGTCATCTTCATTTGCAAAAACCTTGGAATTACTCCTTCATGTTTGCACCTAAAGAGAAAGATTCGTCTCGACTTCAGGTTGGCTATCTTAGTGTTCAGTTTCGCGATGGTAGCTGTCGTTTTGAAGGTGCTGTAATTGTGGTAGGCCCATTCCGGAAAACGTGGCATGCATCGTGGAAACATAGTTGTCCGAGTGTGTGGTGTGTCAATCGTGTTTTTACCTGGTGCAAGTGTATTATGTGAGTCAGTATTCTTGGGTTTCTCAGGTATGTATTGTATATTCGTCTCTGGACTCGTAACAAAATGTTAGTAAAAAGTAACAACGTTTCGGGAATTTTTCCCTTTATCAAGTTAAAAACGATCTGGAACAGAAACTATTACAACATTTTAAAATCTATCATAAAACGGATATACTTCCGTATATGGACTGCTGAATTTCGGGCTGAGCTGTTTATGGCTGTTAGAACACTATCAAAGGAATCCATATGTAAAATTCTAATTGTCGGAGTTCAATATTTCGCGAGATATTAATATTTAAAGTTTGCATTAAAACACATATAAAACAGACGGTATCCATGTCGGCGCATGCGTAAACTCGCATATTCAGGCTAGCGATGTGGTATTGCGGGTTGCCCATCCTTGACGTCTACTCCATTCGTCTGAATACGCATGCGCCGACATGGATACCGTCTGTTTTAATGCAAACTTTGAATATTAATATCTCGCGAAATATTGAACTCCGACAATTAGAATTTCACAGGTGAACTCCTTTGATAGTGTTTTAACAGCCATAAACAGCTCAGGCCGAAATTCAGCAGTCCTTATACGGAAGTACACCCCATAAAACTATGTTACCTCTCAATCCTCGTTCAAACAAACGCTCGATTGTTTCGATATTTTTCGCAATAACTATAATCGTCTGGAGATCGGCGTCTTGCTCCTGGGCCTCGAGGACAACCGAAACCACAGATTTGCAACCCATGTTCTCGATTTGGGTCCGTGGCTAGTTCGGGAGCATCGGGGCGCTGGATGGACCAGGTTGTGCCTGTCGCACTACCACGGTCGGTTGAATAGCCGTGGGTCCCTAATCTG